>OZ037784.1:35094819-35137319 GCA_964035525.1 Porites cylindrica | reverse complement strand
CCCAAGAGTTAAGTTCCGAGAACTGTTTAGTGGTTCCTCCAGTTTCTCTTGTCGCCCGCGTTATCCATTATCTGAGCCTACAGAAAGCAATGGCTACTCTTGTAATCCCATTATGGCCTTCGTCGAGTTTTTGGCCTCTTCTGACTAGTAAATATCGGTTGTTCATGAAAGGATGTTTTACGCTGAATGCATCCCGAGCTCTCACCCTGGGAAGAAATTTAAGTTTATTCCTTGGTTCGCTTCGTTTTACAGGCGAGGTTGTCGCGCTTAGATTTGAATTTTTGTAAGGATTATCCAACCTTTATTGCCCTTCGAGTAGGTCATTCGGAACTAGCTTCTAGTACTGGTATTTGCAAGATTTGACACTGGTCATTAATAGCATGGACAGCTGTGTCCAGAGTATATGACACTGGTCATGTGAAGGGACGACTGCGTCCGTCGGAGAAGATTTCTGTCGTTTTGGATTTTTGTTAGTAGAACGAGTTTTCGAGTTCTCTCGAAAATGAGAGACCTGTTCACGTATGGAAAATTGTGTCCCTTTTTTTTGACACTGGTTTGCGAATCAACCTGCTATTCTGGCCAAGGTTTTTTCACAAGGTTGAGCTGCGTTATTCTTGTTGGTTTAGGTTATTTACCTTTCAGTATCAAGGCTGTAACTTTTTGTTTTTTCTGATTGTTAGGTTATTTAGTGTTCGAGCTGACTGTGTCCTAGATAGGGTGTTGCCTATTTTATATTCGTTTGCCTGTCGTTTATGGGGCCTTTTTGGGGGATTTAAATGATCTGCTAGAGCAAGTCGCGTTTAGGATATATATGCAGTTTTTACGCGTTTGTTATTAGTTTTCTTTGTAGGTTTTTCGCTATGGCTTTGTTTAGGAGCTACTTTGCATGCCTATTTTGCCCCAGGGAGGTCGCTGTGGTTTCTTTCTATTATGCTGCCTGCGGACATTGCGTCATAGGCATGGGGCCTTTTATTAGAATCGCTATCATCGCTTGTGTTGCATTTCCTAAAGCCGCTATCCTGTTGTTGCAAAATTTTGGTGATATAATTTTTTCTTGCAGGTCATAGTTGCAAGTAAGGCATGGATGGTGCTCCCTCCTGCTATTAGGCCGGATTTTCATTCTTTATTTAATAGTTTACTTTGTTCTAGGGCGGACTCTACTGCGAAGAAGTATCTTAAGGAAATAAACAAGTTTATACTATGGTGTAGGATTCGGAAAATTGCGCTACAGTTGCCATTTTCTTCTTCTGTTGTCGCCCTTTATCTATTTGGATTAGATCAACAGCTTAGGTCCCCGGCCGCAATGGTTTTGGTCCATGCTGCGCTGAAATGGTTCCATTCCTTTGTTCCTGATGATGGTCCCAACCCTTTGGTTAACGCTTGTTGCAAGAACTTGATTGAGTGCGCCAAGAGGACAAGGAGCAATCCAGTTCACAAGAAAAAACCCGTGGACCCTGTTATCATTAGAAGCATTATTGACAGACATGGCGCTGAGGAAGCATCTTTAAAGGACTTACGTATTGCCGCAATAAGTTCTTTAGGTTTTGCAGGATTTTTTCGTTTTAACGAGTTGGCTAATATTCAGCCAAAACACCTCACGTTTTGCGATGGTTTTGTTAAAATTTTTGTGCCGAGGAGTAAAACGGATGTATATAGAGAGGGCAATTATGTTTATATTGCTAAGTTAGAGAACAAATACTGCCCAGTAGCTATCTTACGTAGGTATATTGAAGCAGCCAATTTGGATCTGTCTAGTCACTTGCCTTTCTTCAGGCCATTAACGAAGAACAAGTCGGGATATACCCTTAGGAATGGCAAGTTATCCTATACTCGCTGCAGGGAAATATTTAAGACTACTTTGAAAGATTTGGGCTATGACCCCAAGGAATATGGCCTACATAGTCTGCGTTCAGGGGGTGCTACAGCTGTTATTAGTAATAACGTTTCCAAAGCCGTTTCTGAGAGGTTGTTAAAACTTCATGGGCGCTGGAAAACAGACGAAGCAAAAGACATGTACGTTTTAGAGACAGAATGTAATCGTTTAAGTGTGACGAAACATTTAGGTATTTGACTCATATTTAAATATGTTATCTGTTTTTCCTTTACCAATGCTGTAAGATTACTTTTCATTAAAGTGTTAGGGTTCGCACGCGATCCACCCATATCTGATTTCGCCTGGTGTTTGCGGTTATTTAAGCGGTAAATAATTTACGTTCGTTTGAGCGAACCGAATTAGAACGTAAACTGTCTTAACTCTGCATTATTTAATTGCCCTGTTGTACTTTTTTCTAAATTTCTTTAAGCCCTGTAATATAATTTAACAATTCATTTTGCTTTACTCTGTTAATGTCTATTGTTAAAATGCTTTTTTGTAGTATTGTAAAATTTAATTATCTAATGTGATTATCAATAAATATATTTAAAAAATAAATTAAAAAATTCATTATATGTTTAGAAAAAAAAATAGCGAGGATAGATGTTTACCCTGGTACCTCATTAAGCAAATTTTGACCAATCCTGGCAGAGTTACGAAGAAAAAAAGCAACATTTTGGGAAAAAGTCCACTTCCAATTTTGCTATTTACCTGTTGGAAAGAAAGCCAGCCAAAATTCCATACAAAAGAAAGACGATAAAGTAGGCAACAAAAGTGACTATAAAAGGAAAGGCAAGGGAAAAGAAGAGAGCAAGAAAAAAGTTAGAAATAGACTCGCAAAAAAGATCCAAATTTTGGTTTATACGCAGGCGCGAAGAACAAAAACGCTGCATAATTTTATCCAAATTGCAGGACATTGTACCGGCTTAGGGGCGAACCAATTGACTTTTAATATGAGGGCCTGGGGGTTAGGAGGATTTTGAAAAAAAAAAGAATCCTGCAGCCTAGCCCTAAGCAAAGAAAAATTCTTGCCACTAAGAAATCTTCCAACCCCCCCCCCCTAAAAAAAGTCAAATGGTTCGCCCCTTACTGTCGAAAATCTCTTTGTTTAGCCATTCCCATGTTAACTGGCCGAAAAGCGGTTCGTAAAGGAAGATTTGGTCTCTCTAATAAATGGCCGACAGCAATGTAGTAGCTACTATAAGCAACCACATACCCCTCTAATGTAAGACCCTGTAGGTGGTCCGTTTGTAAGCCATCTTTTTTGCAACGCAGTTTACGCTTGTAGAATATACCCACGATGATACATATCAGTATTATATATATTAGTTCCTCTTTTAAAATTGGCTTTTTTTTGTAGGTACTTGTATTGTCATACAAATAAATCTTGTTACATGTTGCCAATTGTCAGTCTCGCTTGCTTGAAGATTAGATCGAGGAATGAGGAGGTGATTAATTCTACACGAACAGGATTTACTCGCTAAAGGTTTTTTACCTCCTAGTTTATCGACTTCGATACTTTTTGTTTGTTTCTGAATTGATTTAGTACGCGTGTTAGCGACGACCGGAAATATGTGTGCGGTCGCAGGCTATACGCGTGTATAAATAATCGAAAATTTAAGGGCCTCAATTTCAGAGAAATCACATCATTGCCAGAGATCACAAAAGTGATTTACATGGCACGTCATTTCAATCATCGCCGAAAATAAACCGCATGCTCTTCACAAGAGCCATTTGCATACAATGAAAGTTTACAACACCCGACCATCGCAGTTTTGCTAATTAAGATTCTTATTTTTTTCGAGCACTCAGTAGTATTCACTGGTTCCAAAGTAATCAACGCTTTCACGCGTTAGAATTCGTGGACCGACACGTTTCCGAAAAGCTCTAAATTTAACCTTTCCTAGGCTTTCTTCGCAAAACATGCGTGGCCTCGATCACGCAACAATTCTTAGTCCTAGTTTCTACGGTCTCCGCAAGAAACGCCTGGCACAATGACCCCTTTTTGAGTCCTAAATACGATGAAAAACGGGTTGCAGCATAAGTGTCTCGCTGCTTAAGCAAGGGACACTAATTAATTCGATTTAAGAAGTATTATGGGACGCTAAGGGGCATGAGCACGATCAGCAGGGCTCCTGGCACGATCCTTTATTATAAGTCCATCTAAATATGGTCTTTCACAGTATATTTCTCGGGAAAAAAGACATCATTATTACATCCAAACACTACACAACGACCTTTTTTTCCCATTACAATCTTATTCTAGGCGCCCGTTAATACTAAGCGCGTATATCAGAATGTGTCGATGCCTCCTGGGCATCCCATAATACTTCTTAAATCTAACTAATTCAATAGAGCCGCCGTATCGGTAAAAAAAGAAAGGTTTATTAAGATAGGGCGGTAAAGGATGAGGAAGGCGGAGAGATAAAGCTACAGCATCTCTCGCGTGTACCTTCCTCTTGGCGTGCGCAATAGGGCACGCAGGTTACGATTTCAGCGATCTTCAGCTGGTAACCAATGTGGTTCACTGATGCACTCTCGCTGTGATAAGATGATCAAGAACTCGAGACCAGTTTATTCGATCCGACGAATCAAAGGGAAAAGTACTGCGGAGCCCAGTTAGTTCCATCAGATTTTCCTTAGATTTTTTTTTGACCATGCACGTCAGTTTCTTTTAAAGCCGACTCCAACTTTTAACGGTACGACTTTTTTGGCACAACCTTCAGTTTCGGCACGACTTTTTCAACTATTTTCCTTACTTTTTTCCCCGACTCAGGAGTAAATCTGCCGACATTTACACAGTCCGGAATATCCCTAAATTTAAGGACAGGGCCAACTGGTCACGCGCCACTTTTTAACCAATGAGATGGCGCTTGTGTTTATAAACAAACAAATGAAAACATTGCCCCAGTGATCAAAAATTTTCAAAACAACGGACGGAGTCGGACAGAATTAGAGATGAGCTTACAGTACTCGTCTAGGTTTCACATTTAATATTTCAAAGAAAACATGTCATGTAAGAGAATAAGAGCATTAATCATTGCAAAG
The DNA here is from genome assembly GCA_964035525.1 of Porites cylindrica. Classification (NCBI taxonomy): domain Eukaryota; kingdom Metazoa; phylum Cnidaria; class Anthozoa; order Scleractinia; family Poritidae; genus Porites; species Porites cylindrica. Next base: position 35,132,398 of record OZ037784.1, on the reverse strand, counting down.
AATCATTGGGGTGTTCGAACTGATTCCGGACCGATCGCAGAGGTCGTGGCTTCACTGGCATGGTTTGCAAGATTTTTGATACAAGCAAACTCGTCCCGTGTAAAAATAGCCTTAGAGAGAGTGTGAAAACTTGTTGAGATCGTACAAAACAGCATTGGTACTACCTATTAACTTCTACAGGACAAGAATCAAAGAACCAGTCATCATAACAAGAATAGAAAGTAGTTCAAATTTATTAATTTTTCTTGTTTGTTTTTTTGTGTTGTTTCGTGTTGACTTCACGCATCTGGTACTTTCTTTGCTTGCTGTAGTACCTGCAATGTTTTAATTTTATCCCAGATAATCAGTGCATGTTCAATGAGTAGCGAGATACAGCAGTACAATTGAGATTTGCGTTGTTTCTTTGATTGTTCTTTAACGGTGGATGAACATTTGGAGAATCCAACAACATTAAATCTTTCCAGATTAGTGAATTTCAGAAACAAAGCGGTTAGTATCTACCTTGCGCTTATGATCTTCAATTTCATCCCCGCAAATTCGGCAAAGTGAGGCGAGATGTTGGACGTGAATATCCATAAGACTAATTAAGTTGTTTTGGCCTTGAAAAGAAAAAAGGCAAAGGCTCGTACTAATGCGAAAAAAAGTAATAACACGGCTTATGTGAGAAACCCGGGAGTGGAAAACGTACGTGTTTTGGACCTCGGAATTCAAAAATTGTCTACCAAAATTCTAGGTTGTCTGCCACCCCCACATTCAACATGATTAAAGTTAATCGATATGACAATCGAGGAAAAATATTTAGAACTTCGTGAAAAATCTGTGAATCGAAAAAGATACTTGCTCACCTACCTTGAAAGCCGACCAAAATCTACATAAAATGTGCTGAATATTTCACGAGACACTTCCAATATGGCTTCCGATACGCTGTCCACTTAAAAAAAAATTGTGTATACCTCATGAAAAGTCTTAAAAATATCCCTGAAACCTCGAAACGATGAGTGATTCTGTCCGACTCCGTCCGTTGTTTTGAAAAGTTTTGATCACTGGGGCGATGTTTTGATTTGTTTGTTGATAAACACAAGCGCGCCTTCTCATTGGTTGAAAAGTGTCGCGTGACCAGTTGGCCCTGTCCTTAAATTTAGGGATATTCCGGACTGTTTACACGCGCAGAAGAACACCATAACAAAATGACTGCAACAACTTCTGCTCAAGTTTTGCTCATTCACAAAAAACAAACAAACTTGTGAATGAGACTGCCAGAAAGATTTTGCTCAATAACAAATTAAAGACGATCATCTTAGATTGGATTTACATTTAAGTCGACGAGAACTGGGAATAATGTATGTGATAAAACAAAACGCTTCAAAAAGCCATGCCGGAAGAAAGTCGTGCCTGAAAAAGTCGTGCTAAAAAAAGTCGTGCCGAAAACGTGGTGTCGGACTCGGCTGTAAAAGAAATTGACGTGGTTAAAATTGATGAGAAATTAGATGGCACTAACTGGGTTTAGAAAACCGTATAGAAACGAGGAACTATAAACCATGAAATTACATGCATACTTTTTCTAGGAAGAACAATTAGCATTCTCGACTAATTCAGAATACTTCATAACCTTCGGGCTTTCAGGCAGTGATTGGGAACAAGTTGATCAAACAGTCCAGATCAATGGCTTCTGCTTGGATTGCTCTTTTTGTTTTCTTAGGTGAGTATAAGCTACCCACTGATGACTTTGTAGTAAATGTCATCGTAATGTATTTATGATCTATTAAATACTTTACAATCTTTAGCGCCATTGTAGCTTGCCGAACCGCATTTCTTTGAGTCATCCTTACAGTTTGTTAGCTTCCATGTCTTTAATTACAGTTCATTTTACGAATATAACATTTAAATATTTTGCTGACGGCGAAGATAATAGACAAACTAACTAGATTTCTTCCCTTATCGGTTGAATGCGGTCAATACAGCCGTGCAACAGGAATGATGGCTGACTATAAAAACATTTGATTTCAAATATATTGCTTTATGGGATAAATTTATAATGAAGCTTAAATAATCGTTAGAGATACTTCTTGATACACTGTCGAAGTAACTCTCTGGACACAGGAACTAGTAAAAATAACAGGTTTTTTTATGCTGGAGTTAGAAAACAGTTCGCCCAATCTTTATGCTTCAACGATTATTGAGTGTCTATATCAATATTATTATAAGTTAAAGACAATAAGCCTTTCATAATCATGATATTGTTCTTTGAACTATTTTAACACACCGCGGCTTCGTAAAAGGCTATACCAGTCAGCTGTTTTATTTTCAAAAGCATTAATCGGTAAATAACCATCATGAGCGTTTTCTCCTCGGTTACATATCTGCTGTTAGTTGCATCTCATTTTTCAATCTCTCTTTTTCAGTTTTTCTTTTTGTCTTTTTTGAATGCATTACTTCGTAGCCCTGTGACCGACAAGTATCATTCAACCCATTCAAGAGAGAATATTCCCTCTTTGCCCAGTTACACCAATGGATTAGTAATAATTTTAAACAATACTTTAGCTAGCCGCGGCATGGTCTACGTGTATACGCGCGGAAGTCGCCAACAGAAGTACTCTATACTACTACTACATAGTGCATGCACGAAAGTGAACATATCGAACGAAGAAGAAAATGCTGTAATCCGTTTCTATTTCTTCTCCGCAGTTGTTACGTTTGTGGACAATGTGGGATCTGCTGAATCCACAACGTCGCCATTTGGGTCATCACCGACATCATCGTCATCATCATTACTGCCGTCACCGTCAACAGCGCCGTCATCATCTGCCTCACAATTGTCCTACATATCATCTTCATCATCAATAATACCTTTAAAACCAGCACCGAGATCATCATCATCATCATCATCATTATCATCATCATCATCATCAACGTTATTTTCAGCGTCGTTAATGGTAATATCAACGTCAGTATCATCAACAGCATCAATTACAACATCATCATCATCAATACCATCCCCTACACAGCCACCAGGTAAATAACTTGGAAAGTTTCTTTGTTATAAATCATGAATAATTTACTTGACAATTTTACCCAGTATTTACGTACCGAAAGTGTAGAGGAATAGTTTTAACTATAACAAAAAAGCAACACTTTCTGAATTTTGAACTGTAGCTTTCTTGACAATGACAGAAGTTACATGCATTCTTTGGCTTTTGTGCAAGCTTTGCCTTTAAGATATTTTTTGCTATAATCAGTATAATTCTAGCCAAGTTTGTTGCATTATAGATTCTCTTTTTTTACTTTACTCACAAGTAAGTATTTTAAATCTCTTAAGATTTATCTTCCGTTGACACCGGAAGTATTGGGTCGACTGGAGCTACATTGACACTCAGAAAGAAAGAGTTCTTAACAAATGGACGTAGAACAAGGTTAGTTCTGATTTTCATCTCCCTCGGATGAATGACTGAAGGATATCCTGGCCAAATCAGCTGTGCATTGTGAAGATTCAGTAACCATAAGAAAGAAAAAAAAGTGAAAGGTGATCATTACACGCCTTTTGTACGTATGTCCCAGAAATGAAAAAGGCACCGGCCGCGCGCGTTCAGGGATCAGAAGCAATAGTTTCAATATTCTAGTTAAATTTCGTTGAATCGTCTTTTTAAGAAAGTTAATTAACAATTGAAAGTATGTTGCTGATTCTTTATAGCAGCTTAAGTCCTGTACTCTTGTATGTACACGTTACAGGTCAAGATTAAAAAAAATTAAGTTAAAATTTTTGAACCTGGGTTCTAGATTCTACGTTTTTTCCTTTATGTATTGTAGCCCTAGTTCATGAATAATTAAGGATAGGAGACAGGAAATTGAGAATCAATCTAGGCCGGAGCCCACGACCTAGATTAAAAACTTTTATACATTAACAAAAAAGGACTTTGTATGGAATGAGCACCTCTAAAATCATACCCTATAGATCCCGCTGCATCGTTAATCAGCCAGGAGCAGTAAGCTTCAATGAACCACTCTTTCCCTCCCCCCCACCCCCCCGGGCTACCACTTTGTGTCCATTTGATTCTTTCCGCTAACAGGGTGAGACCAAATTTTTGACTCTGGATACCCCTCCTTCCTTAAGCCTCTTCAAGCGAAAAAGTACGCAATTAAGTCTGGGAAAAATTTTCTAGTACGCAAGAACAGTTTAAATGTTGCCCGTAAACTCGTGCACTTGTCCCAATAGTTAAAATACATTATACAGAAATTTTTTTTTTTTAATTATTTAGTTATGTCCAGGTAATTGTCATACAGTTGAAAGAAGATCAAAACCTGGAAGTGTCAACGCATGAAAAGTATTCAGAGGCAAACATCTACCGAGATTACAAAGCACAAGTTAAAGGAGAGCCATACATAACAGCAGAGTTTAATTACGGAACGATAAAGTTTCGCATTGGTGACGGGAAACACTATTCAAGGTCCGTTCAACGGCAAAGGCAAGCAATAGGTGAGACCTATTTATCATCAATATAAAATAGTTTGCAAGAGCAGAAGGCAAACATGGGATTCGCGACGCTTGAAGTTAAACGAATGGGCGCAAAAAATGAAATGGCAGCGCATAAAACTGGACTTTAGAGAAAAATGTCTCCCCCAGTCTAGGCCCATTGTTTTGTTGTTGTTACGTTGTTGATTTGTTTTAAACTTGCCAATTGTTTCCCGCGACTTAATTATTTAATGACAACACGTAGTGGAGGTCGGTTTTGTCAGATTCTTACTCGCTTTTTCCTCCATCGGATCCTGATTCTTTGCGAGTTGAAACAACATTAAAGCAGCTGTCACGAAATTTATTAAAGTTCAAACAGAGCGATTTGGCACCAAATTGACTGACATATGCAAAAAACGGCCCATAATATTAAAACAAAGATAACACAGCAAATACAAAAGGAGGCAAGGATGAACAAACTTGAAAAAGATTTTAAAGACCGAGGCATAAGTGCAACCCGTTTTTGAAGAAAACGTATTGCAATTACTGTTTCTGTTAGTCTAAAAGTTTTTCAACTTTCACTTTTGTTGTTTGCAACGTTTGATACAATGCTTTGGGAGAGATGTTTGTTTTCTACGAAGCCGTAATTCTTGGCATTTACAAGTGGATTCCATGCTAACAAAGTCCCTTAATGGCGAATAAGGAAGAATTAATCATTGTGGGGCATGCGCAGTATTTAAAACCCTTGACAGCCGTTGCACCGCCCTGCTTTCAATATGCGTTCTCTCGGCTCTTGTCCAGAAAATTGCTTAAATTATAATTTAGCGCGCGCCCCATTATAATATATGCTGCATTTTTTCATTATATTTTTATATCACATGACAGGCTCAAGAGAATATTACAACGGTGAACTAAAGGAAGGCGCAAACTATGCAGTTTTTCAGCGCTCTTTTGACGAGTATGGATCCTACGAATCAGAAAACTTCATCCACTTTACAACGAAGAAGTCCTCTCGAACAGCGGTTATTATTGTATCTGTGGTGCTAGTGGTCCCTTTATTATTAATTCTCTTGGTCTTTTCTGTTGATGCTGGATGTCGATACATCTCTAAAGGTGATTAGAAGCCATAGCTTAAAACTGAACAGAACATGTGATGTGTATACGTCTCTCATCTTTATCGGCAGTGTTGGGATGTACTAAGTTCCAGTTTGTTGTAATCATATATTTAAACTCACATAAAAAAACCATCAAGCAAAGCACCATCCAGGCACACTCTGCTGATTTACGTATCCGAAATATAAGCTGAATTCGCGTTCTTTTGCTGGAGGTTGATGCAGGGATCTGTATTATGATCTGAAAACTGACATTCCTAAAGCAAGGCACATCTCGCGCTGCTCCATAAAGGTCAAGAATTATTTTTGCCTGCATGCAACCAATGCCTGAAAAATTGGTATTAGCTTATTATTATTATTTATTATTATTATTATATTTTTTTGTCGCAACAGGGAAAAAGACGACATCTGGCACTAGAATCAAGAAAGGTCATACACTAATCACAGGAAAAGAGACTGTCGAGCAAGAGGATTAAAAAATCCTTTTCGGGAAACGAAGAAGATGCATCGTAATTTAGCACGAGCAGGACAACCAACAAAACGGTTGACATGACTTGACAGCCCTTTAAATGCATGAGGGAGACGTAAAAAAGGGCAGTATACTGACAGTAACTCTAAAATTAAAATTTTGTTCCGTGGTCCAGTGCTTAATATTAGCAGTTAATTTCTAGGCTGTGCCTTTTTCATGTGTTTTTTACGTGATCATTTCCGAGGTGCGCTATCGAGCAGTGAATTATAAAATTTACTATTTCAAGGAGGAGCCAGGAGGTTTGTCATTGCAACACGCACTTTTTTGCTTGGCTACTTCAAGTTCCTGAATGCAATCTGAACAAGCGCGCGCGTTTGGACCTTCCTGACCACTCGTAGTCTGATTATACGCTCCTTAAGTACGCAAACGATAGCGTTTGAGCATTATATGGCGTATGTATTGATCTCTCCTTAACCTTTGGTTATTACTCGTTATTGCCATTGGCGGCTTAAGCAATAAATCTTTGAATTTATCTTGTGTCTAATTTCTGTCCTGGTGTACTCCCTAGAATGACGGAAAGGGGACGTTTACTCGATTCAAGAGACGGGGCGTCTATTAGATCATTTTAGGCTATCACGCCAAATTCGAGGCCGAAGCGAAACTGAAAAAGTGTAGGATAACGCCGACTAAAAACTGATTGGAATGAAAATGTCACGTAAAAAGCACGATATCGCATATTATTTATTTGTGTTCATTTACTGTGACTTCTTTCGTAATTAGCATTTACTGGATGACTATCGTTGCGTAAAATAATGCGTAAAAATGAAGTTTTACTGTACACTTAGAACAAAGCACCGGCGGCAGCAGCAGTCTCATTTAGTACAGCGGCGAGCAGCGATTTTGGTGCCAATCACAATATTATATAGATGGAGAATGTCGCAATCAAAATTGTTTAAAAGGGAGAGGCGGAAATGACGTACAACACAAAAACTGGAAAGGAAAAATAATAAGGATATGGATTACATGTACAATTCGTCACGGCGGTTTAGGCATAAGGTTCCATTGAAACTCGAATAAAGTGCGCTGTGCAATGCCGAATCAAGGTGTGTGGCGTCAATCAAGTGTTAACAGATGATGAAAACTTGTCGATTACATTCATTCATTCTTTCCCGCGGTGTCCATCCTGAGTTGGAATCTTTTATGAGAGCTTGTACAGTACCGCAAATGATCCCTAACCGCAAATGATCCTGAGACTGCAAATGATCCCCAAAATGGACCGCAAATGATCCTCGACCGCAAGTGATCCCTAAAGTCGACCACAAATGATCCCGTGAAAACTTGAGGAATGGAATGGATTTTATGGGAGTGATTACAAAAAAGGACTGATTATAAAAAAGAAACCTTTTTCTCTCGCCTTTTAAAGAAAAAGGGAGGGAGGACGCTACATCTCAGGTCAATTTATACAAGGCGGAAAAAAAAATGGAATAAATCTGAAAAGGTTTGGTATTAACCGTATACTTCTTCCTTTGTCGATTGCTTCAATTTTGTTTTAAGAACGTTTCGTCTTTTGAAAAATTTAAGACAGGCAGGACGTTACGCAGAAAAATTATCTTAACTCCTAGAAGCTCAACTTTTCTACTGAGGAATACAAAGCAGGGCACCCTCTACCTAACAAGAGCTTTATTGACTTTACCGATCTTTTTGAAAGCGTGAAATTAATCAGCCAGAATATTTCATTTTGATTTTTCTCTGAAGTGTTAAAGCAAGACATTTGTTCGTAACTTAGGTGCCCGTTACGAAACAAGACATGATTTAACATAAACACAAGTCAAAATGCCCCCGAACTTATCAATGTCCACAGGTTTAGGTTTATATCGAAATAGCAACTTTCTTACGTCTCATGAACGTGTTGTGAATAGTTATATTAGCGTTTTTATGTATATTCATTTGTTGTGCTTTGCTGAAGATAGTTACCAGGAATCTAAACCTGGTAATGAGAAACGCCAAAGCCAGGTAAGCGGTAGTTATCGCGTGACAAAACATCGTAAGAAACCGTCACATTCACGGACTAAAAGAAAATCGCTTATGATTATTCGGATCCAGGAGGCACGTTTTCCTCAGAGGTATAATCTACACGCCAGAGCCGGAAAAAAGTCATTGGAACAAGCAGCAGTTTAGTACGAGGTAAAAGTCGTGTGTTGCCTACCGACTTCGTTTAATTTTTACTCTTGAATGATTTTTTTCATTTAGTTTTTATTCATATATTTATTTGAGAAGTAAAATTTAGCTTTTGACTCTGACTTATTGTAATACTAATATAATCGACACGATGATCCGCTGACTTGAGTCCAAGTCATTCCCATTTTTCTTTCGGGATCATTTGCGGTCGACTTTGAGGATCACTTGCGGTCGAGGATCATTTGCGGTCCATTTTGGGGATCATTTGCGATCTCAGGATCATTTGCGGTTAGGGATCATTTGCGGTACTGTACAGAGCTTCACCTCAGTGTGGAAACTGTGATAAGATTAAATCGTAGATTGCTGAATCCGATTTCTCATTTCCCGGTCCCCGTGTGCCAAGAGGAAAACCCTCATCCAGATCAACGCACTTACAAGCGTTAGTTGGGGAAAACCAAAGCCTCTATGCTACTCCTCCGGCGTGATCGAAACTAGCCTGCGTAGCAAGCGTTTCCGCGCGAGTTCGTCGACTCGATTGGAAACGCTTGCTACGCAGGCTAGATCAAAACCAGAGGATTACTATCATGTCAACACCTTTTTCACCTCTCTAGATAAAATCCTGGCCGAGATTGAGATTCGATTGATTCAGTGGAAATGACCGAGACGTTCTTTGTACGTTGGGTGATATCACCCTTCGTTATCATTTTCGAACGGCAAAGCCACAGGAGAAATAACCTGTTTTTGATAAGTTTCTGATTTTACTAGATCGAGTAGACTGTCAATAGTGATCATAGAGAATGCAAGGTTTCAAAATAACTACTTCTAGAATTGGAACCGTCCCATTAAGTGTGAGAATTGTAAACGTTTTTCCTTTTTCATAGAATACAAGTGCTTTTGTATTCCGATTACAAAACTCAGGCACTCGGGCACTGTGTAATTTTTTGTAATTTTTTCGGGCAAAAAGGTTACCGCCCCTCCCAAATCCGAAGGTGCCCGTACGCCTATGTGCGGGAACAAATTTGTGAGGCTCGAATTGACTGAAATTTCAGCTGGGAGCTATCTAATCTTTGCGGTTTTCTTTTCAAGCGGCAAAACTGAGGAGGGAAATGTAATATTTTCAACTTTTGTTACTATTTTAGGCAACACAAGGGACTGGAAAAGTATTGACTTAAAATTTTATCTTTGTATGGTTTCGTATTGCTTGTATAGCAAGGCCCGACTGCTTTTTCTCGAGGCAAATATCAAAAACGTTATTTTCACCCAGTGATGCTGGTAACTCAAGGAGAGCGAGCAATGGTTTCTCCAGGCCCCACGTGGATTACGCCATTAAAAACAAAAGAAAAGAAAAAAAAAGAAGAAAAAAAAACATTTAGAAAAATTATAATAACGGGAGAAACGTTTGCCATTTTTAATTTGCTGGGTTTTTTTGCGCTGGAACTTATTTGACCATCCGCAAAATCCGCCAAAAAAAAAAGTTCTGCCAGGCTCTTCATCCGGTTGATGGCCTGGGCGGTAGCTAAGTAATTTTCATCAAACAGAGCGGTCACTCAGCTATTGAAAGTGTCACTCAAGTCCAATATCCTACGCTCATAGCTTGGGTAAAGTAAATACCGAAGCAAGGTGCCCCGTTCTCAGGAAAACAGAGCAAAGTTTCTTCGTTGTTTTGACTTTCGGAATACTCCTTCGAGAAAGATGACTTCCACGTGGATACTCGTGGTGTTGAGTGAGTATAATTTGAGCACATACTGACAATGGTCGAAAAATGTTATGGATTCGCTGTATTCTTCTTGCTTTATTTAGCAAGCCTAAGCGTCGTAGATTTTGAGATATGTTGTATTTTATGTATACTCTATAAGCGTGCATATTAGCGGTTTTGTCGGCCCACAAGTTCTTTATTATATTGCTAATATCAAAGTAGTTGACCAACGATGGCTGTTTCAGCTGTTTCAATTCTTCATGTTGTTGTCGATTTTTTTCCCATATCCATGGCCTTTAATATACAAATTCCTCTTCGTTAAGGCTTCGTAACTTAATTCATGTTAAGCTAAATAATTAACAGTGTAATTAAACTCGACTTGTGTGTGGTTTTATTCAGCATTGTAAACTCTTCGCTCTGGTGATACAGTGTTTTTACACAACTGTTGCTATATTTAACAATGACTACTAAAAACATAGGAAGTCACGTATTTCAAATTCGTCTTGTCCTATACAAAATTTGGCTCAAACTTTCTTTGTTTAATATCGATTTATATCGCTTGAGCTTGCTTGTGAACTGTGCCGTCTTTTTCTGAGTTTTCAAATATAATATAAGCTAGCTTAAGCTTTTGTACAGGTATAGCGAATTGTCCCATTACTTGGACCTTATAAAAAACACAAATCGTCGACGCGCAGTGGCAAAATTTAGAACAAGCAATCATAAATTAGTATAGGTAATAGTATGATTTGTAGTGATATTTGACATAAATACCACGAGTGATATTTCGAAATTGTTATACATAATTTCACGAGCCGTTAGGCGAGTGAAATTTGAGACAATTTTGAAATATCACGAGTGGTATTTATGCCAAATATCACGTACAAATCATGCTATTATTTGTTTATACTACTACCCGCAAAAGGTTTGTAATTTTCACATGTAGGTATTTCAAATTAAAGTGAAATACAACTGCTCTAAGCCAATCAGATTGCAGAAATTTCTCATGTAGTAGTATAAATGGTAGAATACGGAAGATACTGCACGCCCAAATTTCTGAACATCTCAGATCGTGTCAATACTGTCCTTTAAATGAAATCATGCTAAACTGCACTCTTTACCTTAATGAACGACAATAATTATATCCCCTTGATTCTATAAGTCACAAATATCGTAATCTTCACCCACTGAGTGCGAACGATATGATTCTTTTTCTCTTCAATAATGTAGATCCCTTTGCCTGCAAGAATCTTGGCCATTTTATTTTTCTGGCCTTTGAACAACGTGAAAGTAGATCACTAAACATAGCTACAATATAGTTAGCATTTTCTGTAATTTTACCCATTATTATTATTATTATTATTATTATTTAGAATGACAACTGTTACTTTCTTTTCTTTTTTTTTCCCTTAATACTTAATCAGCAATACCATCTACTCATGGAAATGCCAATAAATGTTGTTGTTGTTGTTGTTGTAAGGATATATAGGTGTATAGTGTAACCAAAACTGAAATTAGCCATTTATATGATGATGTCATTTTTTCTTTTATTTTTGTTCTAACGGTTTCCATTGAAACTGTGCTTACTTTGCTCCATAAGTCTGAAGGTCAATTGCAAAGTGCTGTTTGACTTAATTTGTGAATGAGGAGAGCTTAAGGCTATGTTACACAAGATGATTTGCAATGGCGATATTTAGGGCAACAATCTTGGAACAGTTTATTGTCATGCTGTGTTTCACTTAAAATCAAAAGTTAAGTGATTTATAAAAATTGAGGCCTTGAAAAAAAAAAACTGAAAGCTTCTCTGTAGCATTTGTTGGACAATGGGGTAGACATCAGGCCTGGGAATTTTTAGTAATTTAAGAGTGGAATTGCCTTTTTGGGAGAATTTCGGAGGCAATGGTGAATTTTTGCAAGAATATATAGATCAATTGGCCTAGTTGAAGCAAATGGATATCATTATATTTTATAGCTCAATTGCTAGAGCACTGCAGCGTTCGAATCCTGTTGAAGTCCAGCAATCATTTTTTAAATTTATTTTTTTGGGCATAGGGGGGTTAATTTGCAGTTGCTTAAATTGCAATTACCACTGCAACGATCGTATCTTCATTCAAATTTGTATTTCCGCATTTCACATCATGTTCATGAAAATTAAATTTTAGTTTACCAAGTTCCTTAAAATTTATATAGATTTAGCCAGGGCTAAATAGCGAAGCTCCTGTTAATAAATTTATAATTCAAATCAAACAGTAAACTTGTAATGCACAAATCAGATAACTTAAGGGCCATTCCTGGTACTTTTGAGGGAAAGGCTAAGTGATTTTATAGAAAAATGATGTGCAAAACAGTCCAAGAGTAATAACAAATCTTACATCGAATTAATAGCCTTATATGTGCACCCAAAAAATAGCAATCATCTTCAATCACATTTAAGAGCCATAATGGCCCTTGATCACAGTAGATTAGGCCTGGAAAACGAATCAGGCCAATTTTTTGCCATCGGCAAGTTTACCTTACAAAATCTTGCCAACAAATCTGGTGGCATGCAAACCAGCCTTTTATACTTTTTTTTTATACATTACATCTGAGATGAAACGGCACTATAAGGCACTGTTTTTATCGTTAAGACCTTGGACAGAATGCAGTATTTCACAAGTTTGCAAGACAAATTGCACTTATTCAATATTCTGGACGATCGAAGCACACGTGGGCTTTTAGCGAAACCATTCACTGAAGAAATTTCCTAAATCACCTATTGTGGCCAGGCGCTTCTCTTTTTTGACAAGTGCCAAATTTGCAGTGCGTGCTGTCAAGTGTTTGAATGAAAATTAATAGAGTTACGCTTCAACATAATAAAGAATTTACTATGTTTATTTTTTATTCAATGGTTTTATAATGATGTGTAACCTTAAAAAGCGTTTGATACATGCTACATTTTGAGTACCCCTGCAAGTGATGTTCATGAACGAATGAAAACAAATGGCACAGTGATTAAAATCACAAGAAAGACTACCGACAATCAAGAAAAAATATGGTGAAACATTTTCAGAGACAACAATTTTCATTCATGAAGAAAGTATTAAAGTGTCTCTAAAAATCCTGAGTCTTTAAGCTTAAAGCTTAAGTTTATTTTTTAAGTCAACCTCCTGGTGTTTGCTTTTTTCAAAGAAGAACAAAGGCAAGAAAATCGCTCAAAGTTTTAAATTTTCTTTACAGCCGAAATTTTAACTAAATATTCTTCAGAATGTTTTCTTCCTATTTGCAGTGAGAAAATGTCTAAAGGCCTTTTGAAGTTCTGTAAGCTTGTATCAAACCTGTTACTAGGTCAGATTATTGTCTCAGATCTTACAAACGTGCATAAACTAGCCACATAAACTATGCTTGAGTTCAGGAAATAAGGTAAAGAAAAAGACAAACATCAAATACTATAATTACTCAGGCTTACCATTCCGGATGCTGCTCCTGAAAGCTATCAAGTAAGGCCAGAATCGCTTGAGACCTTTTAACCCTGTTGCGCATCAGGCAAGGTGAAAAACGAAAATGATGCTATCCGAAATGGGATTTCCAACTTTGACAAGTGGCACATTTGTCAACCAAAAACCCAATAAAGTTATGGCAGCTGTATTTCATTTTGTACATCCGGTGGAAAAAGACGGTTAAAAACATCCCAATTTGACACAAAACTCTGTCAGCTTCAGCTGTCAAAATTACCCAGTTTCAAGATGCTGCATAAATTTTCCACATGAACTCACCTGTCAAATTTTGACCAATCAGAGCATAAAATTGTAGGTAGGTCTTGACCAACTTTTGACGATGGTGAGAAACATCAAAATCTCTTCCCTGCCTGTAATAGCTCACTGAATCGGGTCCAAGGTCAGTTTGAAAGCAAAATTTTAATTGTACGGCACATAAACACAACATATTTCATATGAATTTTAAAAAAATTAAACTTGAGCCTGCGATCATTTAAAAACTAGTAAAAAAAATACTCGACCTTGATGGGTCGACACTTGAGCCTGCGATACGGTCAGGTGATACTGGTCAGTGGATATCCTGTTTTGACAGCTGTCAGTTGATCATAACATTGATGTGCAATAATGCAATATTAGTTTGCTGCTGGGCTCCCAAACTAGCTATAAAGTGTGTGATTAAACATTGGTTTCCCTGTGGTGCGGAAGGACGGTCATTCAGTCAGTGTATGGTCACGCGATTACCAAATTTTCTGGGATGGATAGATTTTCTTATCCATGGTGCTCCGCCAAAAATGGGGTCTGTATGAGCATTGAATGATCAGTAGCACGGTTCACGTGTACAAATGAAATTTGGCACATATAAATTACAATATCTCCTCAACCTTAGCAGCTACAAAGCTGTCTCCTGGCTATGGCAAGCCAAATGTAGCAATATTCAATTCGTTTAATTTTATGTCTAGTTTTGTATTTTGTATTCAACTATGCGTTCAATATTCAACTTGTATTCAACATTCAACGCGTTATTCAATATTCAACTTCCCATTCAACATTCAACTATTCATTTTATATTCAATTCTTCATTCACCCATTCAATTACCTATTCAACAGTTTCAACTATTTATTCAACATTCAACAATTCATTCAACATTCAACTATTCGTTTCAATTCAATTAATCACTGGAGGAGAGGGCCCTGGGAACGAGTTCTTCTTTCCTGAGCCTTCACTGTTTCTGGTCAGTAATTGCATCCGGGTAACCATCTCTTTCCCGCCTTTTACAATCGATCGATTTATCAGACTACAATGGAGGAAAATTTAAGACGCTTATCAAACTGCTTGAGCCAGGCAAGCCAAGTAGTCCAGGAACTTGCTGCAAATAGCGATAGAAATGTTGTCGCTGATGCTACTGTTGGCGAGACGTCCACAAGCACAAATACAAGCATCACAACGGTGGGACAAGCCGTGAGTAGAGCCCGTGCAATGATGCGCCAGTCCACAACCAGAGGACTCTATTCTCGTTTGAACAATAGAGAACTACTTCGAGCCTCGTCGTCCAGTAACTCTGCTCCTGTAAAGTCGAAGAGAGCGAAAGTTGAAAGTAATAAGGTATTTGAATTTGTGTTGTTGAGGCTGGATGATGAAGATGATGAAGAGCTGAACTCAGATAGTGTTCACTCTGATAGTTGGATGTTGACAGATGAAAGTACTGTGCTAAGAGGATTTGTGACGCTTTGTTCGGAAGACAATGAAGAAGCCATTAGAAAGGCATTGTCTGATGCTATACAGATGAAATATCCAGCCGTAGCAAGTAATGACCTCGTGTTCTTAAAAGCAAACAGGAGAAGAATAACACAACCAGTGAATTGCCACGAGTACTCATTCAAACAGGTAAAATCACTGGCCGGTCAAGGGGCTATTTACCTCAGACTGAAACATGGCTTTGGCTTTCTTCTAGACAATCAAGGCTCAGATAATAGTAACTTGAAAGATAATGACGTCAGTAACCACACAGAGAGAAGCATGCCCATATCCACTTTGCAACCACCACAACGCCCACAAGAAAGCAGCAACCACACTCAGAGTAGCCCGTTATCCATCCCACAAGGTTCACAGGTGAGCAGCAACCACACACAAAGTAGACCTGTATCCACCCTGCAACCAACAGAGGGACCACAGGCAGATCTTAGTGATCAGTCATTTCTGATCACTGGACAGAGCAATGAAAACCTGAATGCAATCACTGTTGTTAGCTTTGCCAATCTGGAAGCAGCTGTTGCAGAGTGCATTAGCATCTGTAAGAAAGACAATGTTTGTAATCCTGTGGAGATACTAAGGTGTGCCCAAAAGCTTATTGTGCAGGGTCGTCCCTTGGATGTAAACTCACCTGACCAGCCACTCGATGGTGAAACTAACTTTGTCAGTATAGACCGATTTAATATTTTGGAATCAGTTATGGAAGAATTCAAAGATCTTCAAAACCCAAGACTCACATTGGAAGTTTCATTCTATGGAGAACAGGCCCATGATGCTGGGGGTCCAAGGAAAGAATTTTTTCGGCTTTGTCTTAAAGAAATACAGCAAAAGCTCTTTGAAAATGGACTGCGCGAACTCATGGCTGAGGAATATGAGTTTGCTGGAACTATTATGGCCTTGAGTATTCTTCAGAATGGACCCACCCCACGGTTTATTCCTGAAGAAATTTTACAGGAGATTTTTTCAAAGGATCCTGCAAGGCCATGCATTGCAGAGCTTCGGAAAGGATTCATGAAACTTGGTCTATATGAAGTTGCAACGAGTCTACCAGTCTTTCTTTATCTGCTTCGCGCAAAGGAATCAAGTCAACTCTCCAGACGACAGCTCATCCTACTCCTCCAGTCATCATTCTCCGAGGAAGGCACAAATGTACGCAAGTATGAAAATGATGCCTACGCTGCATTCTCCAAGTATGTGCGAGAAGCTGCAAGTGGAAGAAGGGGTAGAATCACTCTTGGGAGCATTCTCCAATTTGCAACTGGGATGGATGAAGAACCGCCCCTTGGCTTTGAACTACAACCTAGTACTCAATTTGTTGCTGCTAATGAAGGGATCAAGACAGTGGTCTTTCATTCCAAAAGCTAACACTTGTAGCAAAACAATGTTTTTACCAAGGGGCTCCAACAGTCGTTCTTTACCAGCTGAGAAGGAACTCTTTGAAGTTTATGATATTGCCTTTACAAATACCTTCTTTGGACTTTCATAAGGAAACTGTACATTTGATACAGCTTTCTCTGTACTTGTTTGTGCCAGGCTTTGCTGGACTAAAGAACTTTTGACTTATAATTTAGTGTTTATAGTGACAATTCTTTCACATTTTCAGACAAAAAAAACCCATTAATTATAACAAGGCATAGATTTATATTTATAAGTTGTTTTGAAATGCAGATAGCCTCCTCTTGTAAAAAAAATTCACTCTATAAATTTGAGTGTTGCTTCTTGTAAATGAAGAACACAGAATGGAATAGCATAGTGAGGGAAGGTTTTTATTACCAGGTCTGCCAAAATGGGTTTGCAAAGAGCTTTTACCACTGGTAAACTTCATGTCATGTTCTAAATGTAGCAGCACTTCAGCCCATACCAAAAAGAAGAGTGTTGACTTAAAAACATTTATACCTGATAACATCATCATTCTTTCATTCTCCTTTTACCACATTTTTATCTATGTTGTTAGGACAATTTGCTCAACAGAAATGTTATAATATTTTTATTCATCCCTTTTGACCAGAGTATTATCGCATGTTTCATTTATAAAAATAGAAATTCAAGTTTGTTATGTTAATGTTTACAATAGTTTATCTTTATCCCAAAGCAATATTACATTACGAAAGTATCACTCTATGGTTGGAAGAAATATTTTTAAAAATGTTAAATCACTTGTTCATCATAATGTAGTAAAAATGAGCTACACTTTAGTATTTAGCAGAGCACTACATATTGCTATTTTCTTTACTATTGTTGTTTCCAGTTTGAAGGAAAAATTTACTGTCTTAAAATAAATTTACAGTTGACGAGAATGTTGCTTTACTGTTCATGTAGATTTTTTCAGTTTAATGGGATGTTCCTGGCTTTGTATCAATTGCTTTGTTTTCAAGAAGAGATGTCCTTTTCACTGTTGTTAAAAAGATAACACTACATACAGAAAGCCCTAGTGAAAGAATTACAAAATTGTCAATTGTCAACACAATCACATCCCAGAAATATTTCTGGTGTTCATGGTTTGACTGTATAAACTTCCACCAAAAAAGGTTCTGAGTCTCTAGTTTAGCATACAAAGAATTAAATTAATATGAAAGCATAGCATCTTGAAATAAATTGTCTTTCCAGATCAAAACATTCAACATATAGCTATAAAATACAAATACCGGTGTTATAATTTATTATTACTGCTTGCAGCCAACAGGACATTAACTAAAGTTTGGGGCCTATAGGGATGGGCTGGCTGGTGAAAGTGGAAACCCCAGATACTCTAAACAAGTATTATCTTTAAGTCCTATAATATTATTAGTAATAACTTAAACAATATACCTATTTGGCTAACTAAATGTTGTACCCAATTCAAACCCTTTGGGAATAAAACGTTTTGTCTCAGGAATTTCCATATCATTTAAATGTGAATGCCACATTATAATGCAAATGCAATACACAAAGAATCTTATCCCTGGGAGATTTGAATTGGGTACAACATTGAGTTAGCCGAATAGGTCTATTGAACATGCACCTGCCTTTTTGCAGAATTGTCTAACTTTTACTTTGTCAAAAAATGAGCATCTTCCTAAAAATGCTTTCCTGAAGAGATACACTGTTTTTACACAAAGAATGTGCCTCAACAACTTAGCCAGATCTGTTGAACAGGGTCCGAGTTGTAACTTAATTTAATATCCCTAGGTGGTAATATCTGTGGGGGTAGCGGGGACAATCTTATATAAAAGTGATAGGGATGCTCATCATCTCGCTTAGGGATAGGAACTGCAGATTTTTGTGTCACTTTAACTTAGGGTGTTCAGGATGGGAAGCCAGTATTTTCACTCATAAATGTTTAAGTCAAGGTTCTCTGTAAGAAATACTCGTGAAGAAAAGGAATGTTGGCAAACTGTGATAGGGTATGATCTCCTCTGGGAGTCAAATAAAGCCTGAGCTATGCCCACATTGGTCATTTTTAGGGGTGTAGTTGTAATTTTGCCACAAGCATCCTGATCATTCTTACATAGGAGTCTGTCCTCCTCACCTCCGGGTAGGAATTTTCTGTTCCAGGGAGATCTAAATATCATTCCATTCTATCCCTGACCAGGTTTAGGGCTTGAATATAAAGATCGATACCCAGTTGAGTGGACTGTGTTAGAGGGTCAACAACATCCAACACATAGGACTCTATTGAATGCCTATTATCTAAAGAAATTGGGTCAACAGCAACGTTGTTATCTTCTTCTGAAGGAGAGGGGCCCTCAGGGTCATATCCATAGAACTGAATATCATCTGGCTCTCCATCCACATCCCCATGAGCAAGGGGATTATTGGCATGCATCATGCCATTCATCCAAATTTGATATGGGGTCCAATTACCCTCAGTACTCACTGCGTGATTGTTGAAAGCTTCAGAAAATTCTCTCAGGGAATTGTTTACTCTAGGGATAAAAATAGTGTGTAAAGTGAAAAGCTGAATTGGATCCTCGACATTAAGAATCCCTGATGATTCCATTGCATAAAAAGTATAGTAGTACAGATGACAAACACATCTATAGACTTCTCTCCAGAGGCGTTCAATCCTCTGATTGTGTGTTGATGGACCAGCAATGAAACTTGCTCTTCCTTCTCCTCGATATTGTATCATTGCATCACAAACAAGGACGTTCTCAACTCCCCTATCAACTCGGATCCTCGATGGCCAACGGTCACCATCCCTTTTGACAGCATCCAAAAACAGGTCAAGCACTGTCTCTGACAGGTTATTCGAATTACACTTTAAATATATTATACGCCTCGAAAACCCATCGACACAACCATGAATGACGAGCTTCCAGCGAATTAAAGAATGGTGCCCATCTAGGTGCCATAATGAATTGGGCCAAGGGACCTGGTATACCCTTCGTGAAACAAGAATTCCCCACCTCAAAGCCCTGTTTTGTGGGTCCAGTCGAGCTAAACATTCCCTTACTCTTCTTCTTTGCACTCTCAATCCCAGGGATCTTAAATATCCCGTCATATACACTTGTCCACTTGTTGCTCCATGTTCACGAATATAACCTCGCACTACGTCTTCCAACTCGTCATCAGACAGTTTACTAAACGACCTAAAATCTTCTAAACCATAATCGTTGATCCTTCTTGATATAGTCCAACGAGATACTCCCAACATCTGCGCAATTCTAGTGTAAGTAAATCCTAAACCCAGAAGGTCTTCAAGTAGTTCTGCAGATATGTCGAAAGCCGGCTTACCGGGTTCATCACTTTTAAGCCTGGGACAAACATTCTTCGCCACTGTGGTGGGAGACACGGCTGCTCTGGCTGAACATTGTTGCAGGGCTGATAAGACATCACTGAACGCTGATGAGAGATTATCTAAGGTTTCTTTGTCAGAGGCATTAATATTCGAACTGCTGTCTCGGAGTATACGAAGCAAACGCACCGTTTCATCGACAACAACAATATGGTGCTCCACAATTTCCTCGTCCATCGTCTGGGAAATCTGGTCAGTTCTTTGAAGCACCGAGTCAAGAAACCTTGGAAGGTCAGACTCCACATCGAAGCCTTGGAGCCTTGTGTCATCTTCATAAGCTCCTATTTCCGTAGCCAGCATCGCCGCTATGTTTTTAACAAGCAATGATCTGGGTCACTGACCAGAAGTAGTGAGGGCTCAAAAGAGTTGAATGAATAGTTGAATGTTGAATGAATAGTTGAATGTTTTAATAATTAAAGTAGAATGTTGAATAAATAGTTGAAACTGTTGAACAGATAATTGAATGGGTGAATGAAGAATTGAATATAAAATGAATAGTTGAATGTTGAATGGGAAGTTGAATATTGAATAACGCGTTGAATGTTGAATACAAGTTGAATATTGAACGCATAGTTGAATACAAAATACAAAACTAGATATAAAATTAAACGAATTGAATATTGCTACATTTGGCTTGCCATACCTGGCACAAACAATAACAACATGTTGAACTAAAGATCTGCCAAAAATCATAGATATTTATTGAATTCTACATTTTTTAGAAATTTATTTTTTACAAAAATGTGCATAATTCGGGCCGTCACGCGTAACATTCACACGCAGCGAACTATCATTTCGGTAACATTTCATGTTTTAACCATAATAGATTTGAGCCGAACTAGTATCCTTATAAATCAAAATTATTCATAGATTTCAGCTGTATAGGTCGAACTTTGTCAGAAAAAGCAGTCTGTATGTGATTTAGTTATGATTGTAATAATGTGCCTTTGTAGAGTAATGAAGCAGCAGAAGAAACTTTTATATGACTCTTTTGAATGCGTTTTTGCATTAACTGGTTTGAAGGACAAGACATCAACATTCATTCAAACTTGGATAAAAATAATACCAAACTAAAAAAATTAATTTAAAGCTCTTTAACTTTGAAAACCTCTCGCAGCTTCTGATCACAGTCTTCTGTGCCAGTTCTATTGTAGAGAAATTAATAATCACGCAATGATTGCTTTGTTTGGTGATTTATGGGATTTACATGAGATTTTCTCGATTTCTTGTCCATGTGAATAATCATCAAGCGAACTCACATCTTATTTCTGTGGGCTTTATCTTCTTGTAAGTTTTAACAGCCGATAATTTCGACTGCGTGAATTGTTATTTTGTTTACATTGAAAAAACATGAAAGGCTTACATGCCTGTAAATGAAAATGTTACGACTGCGTGTTTTTGTGCATCGGGTTGATTACATGTATGTATATCCCGAAAACGTTTTCTAGCGAGACCCTGGTGATATTTGGTGCAATGAACTTTGAAAATGAATAGCAAACTAAATCTCATTTTGTGGTTAAGGAAACTGCAAATAAAATGGGCCACCAAACTTCGCCATCATGTTTTGTTCACTACACAACACACTGGTCTACACAATCAAATAGTACAAGATGGCATTTCAAGCTTGGCAAATAATGTGAAAGATGAAACGTTCAAATGAGAATGGAGCAAAGAAAATTTACGAGTCCCCGTCAGTAACAAAGATCTTTTCTGAAATTCGAAATGCTATGTCATGAGTGAAGACATTTCAAATAGCTTAAGTTTAAAACACAGACAAGACATCCGTTACTTGCGTTATACCAAAAACCATTCATTGCTTAATCTTCGCTTTTCGTGCCACAAATGCTGTACTTGATCCAGACTGGGCGCAACCTTCCTGATGTCCGTGACCTCAAGAATGTCCACTGTTTAAGCTCTCTAATAGATCTTTTGCACTGTCTCAATGTACTTACAAATACATGTACCTGCCAACCCCCGGAGTACAAAAATCTAGAGATGTTTAGAAGTCTTTGCATTCGCAACTTGCATATCTCCCATTACACACCTTATTTGCCCCCCAAAATTTTGCATAGCCTTTGTTTTTCATTTTTCCTGGGTATTAAAGCTGTCCCAAGAGGAATTGAAAACAACGCTCATGCAAAATGTGGGGAGCAAATGAGGTACATTGTCATTTTCAACAATGTCTGAATACTCTCTGAAAATCACCCAAAGGCTTTCTGAATGTTTCCGATGTTTATAACTGCGTGCAAAAGCCGTGCCAACTTCCTACGATGTATTGTGCAGTTTGATTAGTTGATTTCTGACCAATTACGATACTTGTTAAATGTTTAACAATTTTGATTGCCCTGTTTTATGTTTTCTGATCAAGAACAGCTCAAACAAGAGCAGTAACTCCACTTCTTGTTTTAGTTTCCTTTTTCACATCTCAAACATAACAAAATTAATGAAAAAATTTTGAAAAAGGCCATGGTAGGTTTTTCCCTGGGAGATTTGATCCTCTAACCAAGGGACCGGGCGATTTGATGAAAAACTTGGAGTCTCCTGGGAAAACCGGGAGAGTTGGCAGGTATGCATACATGTAATAATTTCTTCTAGGGAGATTTTAGATCTTTGTTGTCCACAATACTATAGTTGTGACCTTGATTATATTTTTGTGTTGCAGTTAACATTTTGGTCAACATTGTGCCTGCTCAATTGCAAGATCGTAAGTTTTTCTTGTACGTACATAATTTGTTGTAAATACAATTCACATGTCTGCCTCACTCTCTCCTTTAGCAGTATCAGTGCTGGTTTTAATGATGAAGTCAGGGTCAAATTCAGAAGTTAATGCATTACAATCTACATGTAGCAAAAATCAAACCAACAAATTCATAAGCAGAGTTTGCTATATTTTGCTTATGACATTGTTGCTTATCTTCAAGTGAAAACTAATAATGTCATACATGCAGATGCAAGCAGAATTGGGGGAATAAGCCAATAACAATAACTTAATTATGAAGCTGGTTCATAAGGGAAATTACATGAATCTAACTCCATCTCCTGTTTTTGGCTTGCATTTGGAGCTATATTATTTTTAGAAAACAATTTTGTTACATCAATAGCTTTGTTATTATGTTGTGATGAATCTTCTTGTAACATAAATGGTACAAATCATTTGAAAAATTGGCTAATTTTATGAAATGATTTACGTTGTATAGACAAGGTAACTTTTTCTATTAAACTTCTAAAGTAATAAGATTTATAAAAAATAATGGTTGATTCTTATTTAATGTTATTTTCAAAATACAGTGTAACTTTTTATTTTATCAAGTGGTGCTGGGAATTGGAGTGACTAAATGATTTTGGAGCAAAGTCCAGTGAATGAGATTACTATAGAGCCTTTTGCAACAAATTCAAAGTGGGATATTTATAGGTTTAAATTTAAACTAAATAACTTTTTGCAGTATTGATCCTTTTTTCCCCACATGTACCTGTATTCTACCTTAAATACAATCAAGACGTGTTGTGTGAAAAAGTACCCAGATGTATGCATTCTTGTTTTTAACTCCTTATAGCTTGCACTGGTCCTGGAGTTAGTATCAGTGGGGCATCAAGTGGATTTGTAGCAAGCCCCAATTTTCCAAACAACATTGGTCCTTCAAAAATATGTGTTTGGACTATCACAGTTCCCAGTGGACGAATCAAGTTGTCTTTTTTGAATTTTACTTTGGAGCAAGGTCAAACTACTGATTGTACAAGACCACCAGGTGGTGCCTTTGTTGAAATCACAAGCATTGCTTCAAATGATGGTGACAACCCCTTTAGGCTGTGTGGCCAAAACATTCCTGATCCAGTGTACTCTGAAGCCAGCTCCATTCAGATTACCTTGACTATCACTTCCAATGCACTTCCAGGATTCAATGCTTCATATGAGACAGTTACTGATGAAATGTGTAAGTTCCTTTGTGTTATTTATGTGTTTTCCATATAGTCAGTCCATATGGTGAAAAAATTGTGCACTTAGGGGTAAAAGCACCAAATTTGGCATGATAATTGTACTTGGGCTGCTGAACAATATTAGCTATGGACCCCAGTCAGGGGGGGAATTTTGTACTTAGGGGCGTGTGGGTGGTTGCATTTTCCAAATAAATTGATGTTACTGAAAAGACAGCAGTAAATACAAGCCAATCTTGTCATATCAATAAGGTGTGATGTCCCAAGAAAGTTAAACTGGGTCGAACTAATCTAATTTTTAAGTGGCATGAGGAGGGGGGGAAGGTTTGAACCCAGCTTAGGGGGGGGGGGGGGTGGGTGGGAGTATCTCTGTACCCATGTTTGTACAAGTTTCTCTTGTGAGGGAAAATACAATGACTTTCCTGAAGTTTGGCATAATTTCAAATCATTTAGCGAATAGCTTCTCCTCTGACCTCATCCCTCATCTCCATGGTAGTGGTTGGGGGTGGGGGGGGGGGATGGGGGGGTGGGCTGATTTTAGTTACGCCTTTGATGTTCACAGTAAGGTGGAGCATAGAGGTTTCCACACATCTGACTCTTATGATTCCCTTGATCTTCCCCATTCAAAGATTCAAAGCACTGTCCTCAACAATGTCCATCTTTGTAGTCAACTCTCTTGGTGTACTGAAATAATGTATGGTCAGTAGACAGCAGGTCTCAAGGCCTTCTTCTACAACAACAACAACAACAACAACAGCACTTTATTTCACCCCATAATATACAAGAAATAAAAATTTATAACTATAGTACAGACGATGATAGGGGCACTGGCTGCCCGAAATAACCTAAGAGTTAAAAATGCCAGGCTGCGCAAATAGACAAAATGTTTCTGGCATCAGTGACTCTTTGACTTCGGCTTGTGTGGTCACATATTAGGACAACAAATCTCTCAAGCATGGGCATAGTTTGTAAGAAGTTCAGTGCTTCTCCATAAGAGATTCTTGTGGCCCAGGTGGTTCTCTCGTCCTAAGAAAGCTGATGTTTGATTGCGTGATAGAAGTTCAACGCCTCGATATAGGTTTTCATCAATCGAGAGCCGTGACGATATTGCTGTGCCATGTAAAGAACCAGTTGCGGTAGTAGAACTAGGGTTATGTTCGAGGTTATCGTGATGGATACCATGCGAATGAGACCTACATAATTTTCTGACGATGAATCTTTGCGACGTCGAACCACAGAGTTATAAATCTTATAAGCTGTAATACAGTAAGAGCAGCTTGATTCTGTATGACGTTACTTGACTGCACGTCTTAATACTTTTGTAGCTCCACCTGCCCGGAATGATATAATTTAACTTCTTAAAGACTAAGGGATGTGAGGCTTCTTGGCAGTTAATTTCAAATGTCCAATGAAACCAGCTTTTTCCATACTAAGGGGGTCCCATTGTGCAAAATTTGACTTTTTTTACAATCCTCATTGCTTCGCTATCAGTTTTTCTGTCTGTGGTGTTCTGCTAAACAATTTCAGCGTCTTTACTTAAATCCAGGAGGACTTCAGGACCATCTTTATATGGCTTTAAATCTAGACACTGCTCTTTTATGTGTTTACAATTTGTACTGTGAACTCGGCTGTGAAATATCAACCAGCTCCTCTGCTTTAGCCTTGTTGCATTCATTCTAGGTGGCTCCGATAACTTGAATACTGGGTCATTTGGGTTTCTCCAAGGAACTAAAAAACACCAGTTCTGTGAGCGCAGTGCCGACGTAACATATGGGTTCGTCATAAGTTTGTTTCACTGTTTGATTTATTATTCCTGGTACTACTGGCAATGCATCAAGTACTATAAAAACCAGCATTTAGTTTACCGAGTGGTGATTTGTCTCTAAGGATGCGAGAAATGTTTCGTACACCGAGATTAAAAGTATAGGTTTTGTGAATCAATGGGAAGCTCAGTAACACTGAAGAACAGAGGCTTGACAGAGCGGCCTTTGTATCTGTAGTGCTCCTTTGAGGTAACTTCATTCCACTGTCATCATCTTTTCATCTGTCACTCGCTTTGTTTTTTTGGGGCTCTCTTTAGTTTATTAAACTGATTTTTACATTATTTGTGCTTTTTTTCACACAGTAACTTTGATCAATAAAAGACCGTTGCAAATGGATGCAACATTGTTGGCCAACAACTCCCAGTACTGTTTCATTTTGCACACGCTGTTGCATGTTGTTCAGTCTTGTTGGGATCGAAGTTGTTGGGCAAAGTCTGAAACCAGTCAAACTTTTTTCCCCATGCAAACACACGCAACATTGTGAATTGCTGTGTCCGTTTTCACATAGCTCTAAGTGTCAGTTGTTGGGTGTTTCAAAGGCATACACAGCTATGTTCAAGAGAACTCGACATGCTAAGGCACAATCGGAATCATACCGTGAATCTGACTCTTTTGCACTGAATAAAAATTTTCCGAAGAATCTTTTTGGCGCAAAACGCACTGTCTCAGTCAATTCTGACACAATTTTGTACTATAAGCTTTTCCGTTTTTTTCCCTCTGTTTTTTCTACAGCTCAGCACTTTCAGTCTTTGATGTTAAGATAAAAATAGAGTGTAAGGGAGATCAGTATATTATTCTGTGAAAACTAGAAATAACCAAAAGTTGAGTGGGGGCAGCAATGATGGAAGATGAAAATGCTTTTACTCCAACCCTGTGCACTGCCCTAGTTTCTCGTGATAGATGGTCCAAACACGCGTATCAGAATGCCAGTTAAAGAAGATCCAAATGCGAGTGATCTAATTGCATTCTGTAAATTCCATTCATTCTTAGTGGAAGTCCAAACGAAATGCCGGCTGCGCACAATGCATGTATATTAACAACCTGGAGATTAAGATTGTGGGCTCCTCTTGTCGCCCGCAGTAAGGTGGTTGAAAATATATAGATTAAGATTCACATTTACGGAAAACGGCAAAAGTGAATTTGTACCACGTGACCAAGTTTTTCCCTTAATTGTCGTTCAGTGTTTATTACTTCAACTAAAAACATAAGTAGTTTCACGTCAGTTTTATACATAAGAATTGTTCTGGACGGTTTTTACCTGCTTATTTTCTATTCTGAGAAATTCTCAACTTGAATAGGACGTTTGCCGTTTGGCGTAAACGTGAATCTTAATCTCTCTAATAGGACCTACTCGACCCCACCCTGAAGGTCTCTGTAAGTGTCTCATATTTTATTTTTGTAGTCGGTTGACTGATAATTTAAATTCCTGTAAAGTGAAATTCACTTTTATCAAAGTATAAAAATGGAACATCTTTCTGAGGGTGAAAAACGGTATAATCTCACACGCGAGCAAAAAGACCAGCCATTCCAGTCCGCCATGGTGAATTTCCCTGAGTAGCCTGGCCTTTTCTTTCTTCCGTATGAAGTTTTGTTTGTTCCATCAGGAAGTATCTCAAAAATGTTAATAAGGTGTTTTGGGGTGTCAATGGGTGCACCTATAATAATATTGTCGGCTTTTAACTCAAAATTAATTCCGCCCTTGATTACTTAACTTGCCTCTACCTGGCTTTTCTATCTGACAAGAATCATTCACACACTTTGTTCAAATATTTTCATAAAATCTCTCGAAAAAGTAGGTAACAGGTATGTTATAAGTTTTATCTTGTGCTACTGTTAAGAAAATGGGAATTTAAAAGTTTTTCAGACTGCTTTTCTCCCTTCTTTGAGTCTTTTCAGGACCAAAAAAAAAGGGCCATGACCCCTCCCCCCTAGGGCACAATATGCCTCCCCCTGCACATATTTGAGTGGGTTCCATAGCTGAAAATAGTCGCTAGTACTATCACTGTGTCAAGTTTGATGCTTTTACCCCAAAGTGCACAATTAAGCTATTTTTTTTACACCATATGGCTGGACTATTAATAGTAACATGTACAGATGTACAATCATGTATTTAAAATATTGATTTTTTCAAAGCTCTCCTAAGCACCACCTCAGAAAATTGAGCTGGTTGCTTACAAGAATGAGCTCTCATAAGCGAGCACATGGTGAAACAATAGAGGGTAGTCGCTTATGAGACTTTCAGAAAATTGTTAATAATTCATAAAAAAATACGGAAGAAAGTGTCTTTATATCTGATAATGACACTGCTAAACTGGACATCCAATTTTTTAGACCGTTAGTATTGTGTGCAGTTTCAATTAAGGTGATGAATAATACTCTGAGTGGTCACTTAAAGAGCTTAACTTAGAGCTTAAAAGCAAAGAAAAAGTCTAGTTGGGTAAATTATCCCAAAAGGTGGTAGTGGTCACTTGCAGGAGCAGTTGCTTATGAGAGCTTTTCATTACAAAGTTTAATTAAGTCACAGTTCAAACAGGGTTTCATAAAGGTGGTCGTAACTAGAGCTGGTTGCTTATGAGAGTGGTCACAAGGAGAGCATTGACTGTAGTTAAGTCAAGGGTGTTACATGTGTCATTAAAACAGTGTTTTTTTCTTTCCTTTTAAGTTCCTTTGGGCCCTATTTTTTGAAGCACGATTTAGGTTTTACCGGCACATTCTAGTGCAATGTAATTCAAATGTCATCTCTTGTCTGTCTGTCTGTTAATTGTTTATTATTTTATTTATTTACTTTGTACAATGTATTTATCCCTTTTAAGCTACACTTTAAGTGAAGTGGTTATTTTTCAATTGTTATTACTTTAGCCATTTATACCATTGAGGTGTGTTACATGTACCCTTCTTTTTAAACTTGCCCCACCATATGTCCTAATATAACTGGATCAAAAAAAATATTTCTCACTTTTTATCATTGTTTCACTGTTCATTGAAATCAGTCAGTTTTATGTCTTTTTAGCTGCATTTTATTACATATTATCTTACGTTACTACTTAGTGTGCCCAAGTGGAATAAACTTGACAGACATGGCAGGAGTTATTACAAGTCCATTCTATCCCAGGAAGTATCGTCTTAACCAGAACTGTTTCTGGGAAATTTCTGCCAGTAAAGGCAATTTTGTGAAGCTAGATATTACAGACATGGAAATTCATCGTTGTGGTTCAGAAGGGGTCTGTTCGTGTGATTATTTGGAAATTCGTGATGGCTTTCTGGGCTCTGGTGCTGCAAGTGGCAAGCTATGTGTTGACGGCAGTTTTACTCAACAGACTTATTATTCAACCAATGAACGTCTGAGGGTGAGGTTTTCCTCTGATGCTTTACTTGAAAAACAGCAAAGAGGATTTACAGCAACTTACACTATGCTGAACTATACCCCACCAGGTATGTGTATCACTGTTGAGATCACAATTGATTTATGACTTGTGCAAAATATAATTTAATTAAGATATTATTGCCAAATGTAATGAAGGCCACGAAATGTGTTTTGTCTTGACCTCTATACTTTGTGTGAGTACTATTTTTGCTGAGAGTCTAGTTAGTCTCGCTTGCGTAAGCAGCGGGACTCATAATAATCCTCGTCTCATAATAATTTTCGTCGTATTTAGGACACAAAAAAGGAATCATTGTGCCAGGCGTTCCTTGCGGAGACCGTGGAAACTGGACTAACAATCGTTGCGTAATCGAAGCCACGCTTGTTTTGCAAAGAAAGCTTAAGAAAGAGTAAATTTAGAGCTTTTCCGAAACGTGTTGGTTCACGAATTCTATGGCTTGAAAGCGTTGATCACTTCGGAACAAGTGAACACTATTGAGGGGTCTGAAAAAAATAAGAATCTTAATTAGCAAAACTGCGATGATCGGGTGTAAACTTTTATTGTAATATAGCATGCGGTTTATTTTCGGCGACGATTGAAATGACGTACCATGTAAATCACTTTTTTGATCTCTGGCAATGATGTAATTTCTCTGGAATCTAGGCCCTTGAATTTTCGTCTATTCATACACGCGTATAGCCCGTGACCGCAGACGTATTTCCGGTGGTCGCTAACACGCGTACTAAAGTAATTCAGAAACAGAAAGTACCGACGTCGATAAAGTAGTAAGTAAAAAACCTTAAGCGAGTAAATACTGTTTCGTGTGGAATTTATTGCCTCCTTTTTTCTCGATCTAATCTCCAAGCAAGCTAGACCCCGCTGTAAGAGTGTTCTTGTTTCAAGTAGATTGCATGATACCTTCACGACAGTGTCTTACTGAAAGTAACTCTGTAGTGTACAGTGTACGTACTAATAAAAAGTGAATGTTAGCCTGTAAATGCAGATTAATCTAATCCCTTCTAGTACTGTCTGCAAATCAATGCTGAAAGCATTGTTCTAAACCCCAATGGACTCATAGCCTGCGTGGCAGGCGCAAAAAGGGGAGGGAGAAAAGCCCTCCTTCCTTTTTCCCTTTTTCCCTATCCCCTACCCCTTTCGACGCCTGCTACACAGGCTAATGGACTCAACAAATTACTGTCATGCGTATCGAATTTCCCTTCAACCTTATTGGCCAATCGAACAATGACATTTTTAATGGCCAGTCATGGTGTCCACTCTAATCTTAGTACACAACTAGGGCACCCAGAGCAAGAAATTCTGGACTGGCTCGCAGTTGAAGTCAACCAGCAGCCGTTTAGTTAGATACAATGTATCAGACTACATATATGCCACAGACACAAGGCTCCACACCGTATTATGGTGCAAGGTTTCCTTCAAGGTTTCCTGCTATGTGTGTACATTACACACCGAGAGGGTGATGTAAACTGGACTCCCTTGAAAGGTTGAAAGTCGAGTCAAAATAAAACAAGGCCCACAGGCTACGGATATAATTACCTGATCACAGCGTGTGTACTTAACTGAGTCGAGTTTGTAACTGAAAAGAAAAAGGGGCGGGGGAGGGGGGGCGGAGGTTGGGATGAGACGATGCAGTCTGCATTTAGACAGCATAGTTTACTTCAGTCTTGAGTCCCGAAGGCTGGTGGCTGAAAATGTTTGATTTAAATAATGTCTAATGTAGAAGATAACATAAAATGTCATTCTATAATTATTATAACTTGAACTTACCGTTCAACATCATTTCTTTTTTTAGTGTGCCCTACTGAACCAATCCAGTTATCTGGTAATGGTTCATTCAGCAGCCTTAACTACCCTACGGCCAACTACCTTCCAGGAAAAAACTGTTTCTGGATCATTACTGCTTCAGTTGGCAAACGTGTGAAGGTGGAAATCAAGGACTTCCATATGGGAAATTGCGATGATTGCAGTAGTGACATTTGTAGTCGCGTGGAGTTTTTTGATGGCCTAACAACAAATTCATCATATCTGGGTCGATTTTGTACTGGCTCTAGCTTAACGGCAGTAGTTTCAAATGGTCGGTATATGCATGTGAAGTTCTATTCTTCATTTACCCGTGATCGTGGTTTCAGAGCTGAATATGTGGAGTCATTTGATGAACCAAGTCCTACTCAAACACCACCTCCAAGACCACCTCCAACAACTCCAACACCACCTCCAACAACTCCAACACCACCTCCAACAACTCCAACACCACCTCCAACGACACCAACTACAGCTAAACCTCCTACTACAGGTATGCATTCACCTGTTCCTTTGAAATTGTAGATTCTCTAAACCCCTCCTCGACCAAGGCCCAAAAAGGGTCAAATGTTCCATTCCAGGCAATATACAATGTAGCCTCCTTTGCCAAATTGAATAAGGCGTCTATTGTTAAGCGAACTCGTATTAATTTGCCCTGGACATTTTTTAAAAACGTAACGGTTAACTTAGGGAGAGTTGGAGCAATATCCGTAGGTCTACTGGGCATTTAATACATGTACACCTGTACCTCTCTAAACAGAAACCAGTAGCTTAATTTGAAGGTTACCCGCTGGCTTCAGGGCTGACTTGCTTCTCATCCATGAAGCGTCTTCGATTAAACTGTGGATGCCCAATATCCCATATCAAATTAAAACTTACGGATTTGTCTATCCAAGTTTTTCCAACTAATTTGTAAACAACAAGCAAACAATCGAACAAAAACAAAAGTAGACCGCCGTTCTTTCATAATTTTTAAATGGAAACATCCGAATCAGCCTTTGAAAGCTAAAAGGCGAAGCCCTTTTTGTATGTTTAGCCACATCTAATTTTTGGACTCAAAGCGCGAAACAAAATTGCGAAAAAAAGTAACAGAAAATTATTTTTATTGTAAATAAGGCTAAAAATATTGGGATGATTATGCAGAAATGCCTCCTTCCAAAAACTTTGACAGGTCTTTTTTGTTTACATCTTTTGCAAATTACCCTTTAAGTTTTATGTCAACAACAAGAGCAAAAAAAAAAAAAACATTCGGCAGTTTAACAGTCACCGCTGTCGTCAGCCTCTTTCCCAGTTGTCCTCGGCAGGTTTGGATATCACGTCACCTGTCAAGCTTATCGGCGACCTCGCTCCCAGGTTTCTCTGTTGAGGGAGAAAGGAAGCGAGAGAACCCTGGGAGAGAGGTTGGCTTGTCGGGAGAGCTCGTGTTATCGCGCTCAATTCCAAGCCTCCTCAATCACTTGGATCAGGCGCGAACTGCCCTAGGGACGAGGCTGTATCGTAGGTTTTATTCAGAAAATAGCTCTACTCCAGCTTGTCCTTTATTTTGAGTAAAAGATCAAAATGTTAACGACATTGTTGATGGCGGCTGAAGGTACAGTTGAACCCCGCTTTAAGGCCGATACACACGAGGGATTTTGCTCCCAGAGCATGCTCCAGGGGCACGCTGCGGGAGCAAAGCTCCTCCGTGTGTACCAACGTTCTCATGGGTATACTTCATCCTCGGGAACATAATTTCCACCCCGCAAAATGCTTCACGATATTTAACAGGTTAAATATTTGGGTGCAAGCTCCCGGGGCACATTGACCGAACTTGAAAACGCTCCCTCGTGTGTACTGACACGTGCAAAATGAGCCTGGAGTATTCTCCGGGGTGAAAACCCCTCGTGTGTATCGGCGTTTACGGACACCCGCTTAATACGGGTACCCCCTCCGTTAATACAGACACTTCCTATGGCCTCTTGAGTGTCCAAATTAACGAGGTTTGACTATATATGGTAACCTCAAGCATTCTTTTCTTATTTTAGGAGCAGCTGCAATATCCATCACATTGTTACTGGTCATCCTACCATCATTTGTTGCCACAATGTTTTCGCCGTGAAGCAGCACGTCCCTAGCTTATGGCAGTTACAAGTCTTTTTCCGTTCTCTGATGTGTTCTGGGTACACCATACCTTCATTGGGGGTCTACACTAAAGTAGTTCAGCTGTTATCGACCAAAGAATTATTTCATATATTTCACATCATTTTCACTCCTCACGGGAGATATGAACTCAGTAAATTGACCTCGCTCCCAATGTGTGGCTTCATAGCTCAGTTGGTCGAGCAATGCACTGGCAACGCGGAGGTCACGGGTTCGTTTTTTGTTTTTGTTTTGTTTTGTTTTTTTCAGGCGTCTTCTTTCCAATTGCTTAAATTAGAAAACTTACTGCGATGATCATTCTTCACTTTCAAAAGCATGAAACTTTGCCAGATTATAACCAACCCTAAGACTGACATTTCTGGATATGGAGCCAAGCCAAATTCAACGCTGGACACGAGTTCTGCGCAGGCCCTAAAATGGCCTACATGAAAACGAGGCTGACAGTGGAAATGCTTCTAAAATACTGGTTTTTAAGTGTTTTGGTAAATAAAACTTGTAGATATCGTGGAAGAAGACATTTGTTTTGCTGTCATGTCATCTTTGGTGTCACGTGACCCTTTCCTCCAAATATGGCGAAGCCGTTGCTGGGTGTCCTGTGCTGGAGCTGTCTTCTGTGCATTTGGGCGTTCTAAGGGGTGAGAATGGGCACCGATTCACACCATTTTAAATGATAACACTCTTGCAACTATTTTCCAATTATCAAGGGTTGGATTTGTTTTCATACAAATGTCAATTACCACATGAAAACAAGGCAAGAATCTTTTAAACTGTTTGAAGAGCCTCCAGGTAGCACTGCGTGAGGTCATTTGGGGTGGATTCAGATAACATTGCATAAAAGCTTGAACTGATCAAAAACTGTGATAGTATGGCACTCTGACTGTTGTTTTCCATCTAAATGTAGAGCGCCGCTCAAAAACAAGGCAAAAATCCTTCTGATGATCTTAAAAGCCAGCCTCCAGTTTCTAGCCTCCACGTTCGGATACTGCATTAAGCTATTAATATTCAAATAAACGAATGAATCGTTTAGGGAATTCTCCTTTCAATTATTAGCAAAGTCAGTTACAAGGTTCAGCGCTGAATCCAGGAGGTGGCCCGGCCCAAATAGCTCTCCCCCCTTAATTTTGAAGAAATGCCAATTTGATCCTTTCAAGTTGAAATTAATATTACCGGTTGTTGCTTACATTAAATGCATGAGATAGAACAGTCCTTGAGGTAAAAATGAACAGGTCATGCAGCAGCAAGCGATCGTGCCTCCCCATATCTCTATTATGTCTAAAAAATAGATGATAGGATAGTCTTGTAGAGACCATTTTTGAAATACGCAATTGAAAGCTCCCAAATTGATATTCCTTTAAATTTTATATTAACACATGAAAATATAAACAAGATGATCGATCTGAATGTAATAAAAAAGGCCATGTTTCTCCCCGTTAAGGACAAGAAATTAAGCCTTCCAGACTCAGCTCCCTGACAGAACGTCGAGCGCTTTCACAAAAAAAAAGCAAAGTTGTTGCTACGTATGCCATCAAGGCAGAGTATATTTAGAGTGTACGCTTATCCCTTATAATTGAACAACAACTGAGCTACTTGAAATAGATGAAGGAATTAGCTTAACTTTACTCATATTTCTAACGGTAATCTTTAATAATAATAATAATAATAATAATAATAATACTTATACTTATATAGCGCCGATATCAATATTGCTATTTTCATTAGCGCTTAAAAATAAAAATATTTAAAACAAAAAACACTAAGACTGCATAAAGTATACATGCAAAAAGTGCATGAACCTACCCAACAAGAGTGAAAACAATTTTGTTAACACTAAACGATAAAAATTATAATTACCTAGACTACGTAAATCGTAAAAAAACTGCCTCGTGATAAAACCTACTAAAAACGAGATTAAAAAGCACATAAAATCACAGCTTTCTGAAATAAGAATGTCTTGAGTGTCTTTTTAAAAGATGCTACTGAGGGGCTACCCCTAATAGCCTAGGGCAATGAATTCCATCGTTGAGGAGCAGCAGCAGGAAAAGATGCTGAAAACTTTCTCAAATAAATTACAATTTAGACACACAAGCTGTAGGCAACTACAGATGGTTAATTCGTACCACTCGAATGAAAGAGAATTTTCGAATAATTGGCACAAAATTACTATGATTTGAGCATTTCAAGTCATTGCACTAGCCGTGATGCAACACTAAGGCGGTACATTTTAGGTCCAAAGAGCGCTCGTTACCTTATAATTAGGGAAAGTTTAAATTCAATTATCGACTTCTCGGTTAATGTTTTTCAATTTAGGAAAGTGTACCTCATATGAAAGGTTCATAACCAAATATATTGGAATAAGAACTACAATATTTTAAAACGTTACAGAAATGAAATCCATGGTCGTGTGCTCATCTAAGCCGAGAAAAATGTTATCTTTTTCTACCACAAAAGTTGATAATGTCAACGTTTTGTGCATCGATCCAGCCACAGAGAAGTTGACCTTTTATGCGACAAAAAGTTCCAAATCCAAGGGTAAATAGCGAAACATCCAACCAATAGAGCTGGTTTCTATCGCTAACTTTACACCCACAGGTGAGTGTTCTACTACAGACATCAAAGGGGAGTTAAGAGTGTATCTTTAACAGACCAGTTAATCAGAAACCAATAAAAATGGAAACTGCTGAAAAAATTAAAATGCTAAGGATTTGCAGTGGGTAGGAAGAGATTCGTATGTTTTTGGTGACTTGGGCGGCTTTATTATCCCACTCAACACTAAGATCATCGTTCTCAAAGCAGCCAGCATGTTAATCTCTTCCACAAGCCCGACTTATTCTGTAGACAGGCTGCTTGGAGTATTTGGCGCCATGTGTAATGACAAAGATTAGCTTCAGCTCATACTCCGCGAGCTTCATATTGTTGAAAATGCTCAGCAGGCAGTTTACCGGTACCAGATGAACAGCAGCTCAGTAACAGAACTGAGTTGAAAAGAAGGGTGTGGCTCATTCATTGATTTGCCAACTGAATGAATGTACTTTGTAATCGAAAAATTTGTGGGATATGTTTGTTGAAAGAGAAAACAGTCTTTAGCCTTGTTCACGGGAGCAATTTGAATGCAAGCTTAATTAAGGTCAGTCAATTTTCACGTAATCAATGCAAACTCAAGCACGGTGAGATAAACAAGCCCATTTGATTATCCTAGATCCCATCATGTCGGACAGACATTTTTTACCTTGCGTTTGCGTTAGCCTGCGAGCAAGCTCTTTCTATTAACACCCCTCCCTCTGGCGTCTCCTTTTGAGTGCAGTTTGCACGTGACGTTTCACGATAGCCCCAAATAGACAGCTAGAACGTCGGCTGCAATTGTTTTTTCCTGGTTGACAAGCGTTAAATGCAAACAAAAGCGTTTGGGGAAAGAGTTAGTTCAATTGTCTTTTTCGGCTTGCACTTGCGTTTGTTTATCCAGCCTTCATTATCTTCAATAAAACGAGGCAAGAAGTGAAAAAGAAGATAACGTGACCTTCATGGTGTTTCCTCAACTCGAGTAATGCTCATGCAACATACCTGTCGAGCAGTGTATGAATGGGATATGCATAGGGAACAACACTTCTGAGGTAAACAATACAAATAATACATAAATACATAAATACATAAATACATAAATACCTTATATACAATGTCTATATAAGGTTTTAATTTTGACTAAGGGGTATACCGTGGCAGTTTGTGGCTATGAACTCGTTAAATGAAAGAAAAACTGCTTCTTTGAGATGGTGTCATCTCCATCGGCAAAACTGGTGTACAACCTACTCTTTAGATACAATGACATCTACAACTATCTTGTGGATACAACTATCAGAAAGGGCGGCTCTTCAATTCCTTAAATATGACATATTTAAGGAAAAAGTCTATGTCATGTGACTTTCGATTGTCGTCTGTGGAGAATAAAACTCTGCAAAAACGCCGTGCGATCACAATTTTTGATCAATTCAGGCTTTTTGGAAATGCTCTGTGAATCCAACACAAGATGACGCACGCAGGGCTAACCGGAGGCTTTTCATTCAAACGGCTGAAAAGATTTTTGCCTCCTTTTCATGTAATGATTTGCATTTGTGTGGTAAAAAACAGCCCTTGATAATAGAAAAATAGTTGCAAGAGTGTTATCATTTAAACTTGCCTGAAAAGGTGCCCTTTCTCACACCTTTAAACGCACAAATGCACAGAAGACAGCTTCCGCACAGGACACCCAACAATAGCCTCGCCATATTTGGAAGGAGGGGTCACATGACACCAAAGAAAGCATGACAGCAAAGCAAATGTCTTCTTCCGCAATATCTACGACTTTTATTTACAGAAACACTCAAAAAATGGTATTTTAGAAGGAGGATTTCCACTAACAGCCTCGTTTTCATTTTAGGGCCTGCGCAGTATTGGTGTTCAGTGTTGAATTTGGCTTGGCTCCATATCCAAAAATGTTATTCTTAGGGTTGGTTGTAATCTGGCAAAGTTTCATGCTTTTATCATAAAAGTGAACAATTTTGGTCGATAACAGCTGGACTAAAGTGCTTGAATCTTGGGTATCACAGTTTGTCTCTGGTGCTTGTAAATTTA
>OZ037784.1:34924819-35089819 GCA_964035525.1 Porites cylindrica | reverse complement strand
ACCTTCATGATTCAAACGCTGTGAACAGTGATGCAGCTGTTTAAGGGTTCATATTTAAGTGTGGATGCTGCTTTGAGGCATTTCTGACCTAATTCGGCTATCGGTACAACGCACGTCAATATGAGTTCTGTTTCACCTGCTACAACTGGGTAGAGTATAAAAGATCATATCTCTTCCAATGAAGCAATAATTGATATTTAGATATAGACTTTAATTCGAAAGAATGCTCCCTATAAAATGTGGTTTTATAAGTTTAAAAGGCAGCTTATTTTTTTGAAAGCTGATCGAGTATTGTTAATCCTGTAAACAAGCTTTAAAAATATTATTCTCACGCTTACAAAGTTCAACCGACCTTTTTAGTTCTATTTAGTAAAGATGCGTAACCGAGGGAGTAAGTAGAAACAGTAGCGTTAGGGAATAAAATTGGAAGAAGCTAGTTGACACAATAATTAGATACTGTTATATTGAGTGGAGTAACATGATATAAGTAGACATATATTTCGGCAGTTTGATAATTTTCTTGGAAGTTAATAAATGTTAGGCTATCAACCTTGACGTTGCATGAAACATAATTTAATTGCAGATGTCGTAAAAAAGCCGAGGTGATTTCTTGAAATCGTTTGAGAAAATTTTGTAGTAAAACAATTTGCCTCTTTTTTACGTACGAATTGTGAAAGGGCCAAAGACCAACATCTTCACATGCAAATTGTGTGCATGAGTTATTTTTATAATTCTGTTTACTAGATTACTGTGTGATAACTCGAATTCCCTCACGTACGAACCACGAAAGGGGGCAAAGTCCAACACTTTCACGTGCCAGCTGTGTGACTGTACATCTCATGCAGATTGGCTTTTTACAATAATAATAGTAACTTGGACGTATGAAGACCTGTTTCGTTTAGTAACCAATACCTTAAAATAGGCTCTTGTCTCTTAAGCATGAGGAGCTTTACTCAAGAAAAAAAATCTCAGCAGGCGCCGGAAATTGATGCCCTGGTACGCGATAGAAAGGTGTTTGCTTGGTGTCATAAAATTAATTAAGACCGGAATATAATAAGTAAACCAGACACCGAGTATCCGCGAGAGACGCGTCATTTGAGCGCGAGGCAAGGCGAGGAGCCAGCATCCCACGCAACCGTTTTATTGCGGCGTGACCTTTCTGTTTAAAATGAAAAAGATTTTGATCATTCGAAATGTATCTTAAAAATAAAAGCTCGCGTCATCTACCCGTAGAAAGTAATTTACATGATAAACAAATCCAGATCGGACTGCCGGTGATTTGGACGGGGCACGCCATTGTTAAAAGACATTACGTTAAAGCATTTTATATTTCCTTTGTCACTTTGATAAAATTTTTGAAGGAGCGACCCGTATTTCATGTGGAAATGTGTGACAAAGCGCCGCAAAAACTTGTTTCCAGTGCCGCTCAAATGAATGGACGGCAGCGTACATGTACGATTTTTTTTGTTTTTGAGGGTCAGGCAGCGATCATGCGATGTAACCGAGTTAAATTCTTACTAATTAATTAATATTCTACCTTAGACTTTCAAAGTTCAAAAGCGCTGTGGTTTTGATTTCGAAACCATTTGAAGTGAAGGCGACCGTCGACGGTATGAGTCTTCGTTTCCCATTTCGAGTCTGTCGAGGGTTACAACCCCCAAAAGCATTGTCATGCACTCAAAAAAGAAATATGTGGAGTCCGGCCGACGGGTTTCTCCAAAATGAAATATTTAGGAGATTTCCTGACGAAAGACGTGGCAACGCGGGAACTTGAACCCGCCAAATCGGCCTATGCCGAAGTGGAATTCAACATGATGCCAGCTACTGTGTACGTCGCTTCCACGTTCGTTTGATCACTGATGTTCTTCGCCAGAATATTATTCCACCGGATGGCCTTGTAAATTCTGTTACGGACTTAAGTTACATATTAGTGATATTAGACTTGAGGTAAGTTTGTTTTTAGTCAAATTATTCCCAATACAGTGAGGTATTTCTGTTTTCTGGTCACTTCAATTTAAAGAAATCATTTAGCTTTATTATTCTGTTTCTCTTCGGTAGTCAGTTTATTTATGGGCTTTTGTTATCTAATGGCAAAATCTAATTTTTATCATGCTTATTTTGTACTAACTGGTTTTGTTTCTCTTGGGTAGTCAGTTCATTTATGGGCTGTTGTTATCTGATGACAAAACCTGATTTTTATCATTATTATTTTAAACTAACTGGTACTGTTTCTCTTGAGTAGTCCGATGACAAGACCTAATTTTCATCACAGTTTTCATTTTGTACTAACTGGTTCTGTTTCTCTTGGGTAGTCAGCTCATTTATGGGCTGTTGTTATCTGATGGCAGAACCTAATTTTCATCACAGTTTTCATTTTGTACTAACTGGTTCTGTTTCTCTTGGGTAGTCAGCTCATTTATGGGCTGTTGTTATCTGATGGCAGAACCTAATTTTCATCACAGTTTTCATTTTGTACTATAAACTGGTTCTGTTTCTCTTGGGTAGTCAGTTCATTTGTGGACTGTTGTTATCTGATGACAGGACCTAATTTTCATCATTTTCATTTTGTACTAACTGGTTCTGTTTCGGATTATTATTATTATTATTATTGTTTATTGCTTTTATTATCAACATCATTATTGAGTGATTTAAAACTATTTTTCTTTGACACAGGGCTATAGTTTGCAGAAGGTGATGGAGTGTACACTGATTTGCTTTAGTTTTCTTTCAGAAATTCACATAGAATTTACTTTAGTTACAATTATTGCTTGGGTAATGAGATAAACTTTCAGCGACAGAATGTGACAAAATTTGTTTTAACCAAATCATGATAACACCATCAAAATGTTTTTATTATTAGTATTATTCGTTAAATTCAAACGATGCTAATATATGTATGTAAAAATGAAATTATCTTGTCGCTTGTTACCGAGCTATCCGTACTGTAAAACGTCAAATGAAAAGTTATAACACTCACATGTCTATTAGTTCTTACAAATGATTTTGTCAATGAAAATCGACGACAAAAAATTCCCTTCTCTGGCTTAATTAAGAAGCTTG
The DNA here is from genome assembly GCA_964035525.1 of Porites cylindrica. Lineage (NCBI taxonomy): Eukaryota > Metazoa > Cnidaria > Anthozoa > Scleractinia > Poritidae > Porites > Porites cylindrica. The sequence continues at coordinate 35,086,759 of OZ037784.1, read as the reverse complement.
GGTTGCAAAAAAATGTGTTTGTAAAACACAACCGAGTCAATTATCGTACGTTAAATAAATCCAAGCATTACTTTAGCAAAATAGAATCTTAGGGTTAACTTCCCGAGATTACTTCAAACCCTCTGGTTACCTTACCTTCGTCGTGCCCTGTGAGCTTTGCGTTAGATCTCACAGTTTATTATTATAGAATCAAGTCGCTATTAAAATGAAGCTGTTATAAGTCAGTTGTAGTTACTGATGTCCAAGAATTCCAAATGTTCCTGTTTCGGGAATCGTAGTTTCTCTGGGATTAAATCATTCTCATTGAGTAAACATTAATTTATCACAGGTAAGTAAATGTACTTAATTTATCACATCGAACCTCGTTGCTGACGCCGTTTTGTGCAATGTTCCAGCCGACTACACAGTAATAGACAGAAGATAGATTCGATCGACATAATTGCAAATAACTTCATTCCTCCCGTAAGAATAGATTTAGGCCGTCATTAAAATGTTTCTCGGGTGGTAAACCTTAGCTTCTCGTAATATTATCTGAGTCGGCAAAGGGTTTATGTTTCATTTTCAATTTCTCTTTAGTAACAGATATAAACCCCGCTCTCGTTAAGGTTTGGTTCTTGATCTTCGATTATCCCATTCGAGTGATAGTTATTTCTCTTGCTATCACCTGCTATAATTATGGTTGTGCGATCAATAAAGAGCGGGGTTTTTTACAGTAGAGCCATGCCTTGAATACTATTTCACGTGAGAAGTAACAGTTGACGTGTGTCTCCACGCGAGTAAAGCCAACAAATGCGCGTCCGTATCTGGAAAACCTTTTTATTATGTCAAGAAATGTCTTATTTACACGTCTCGTGATTCCCACGCCGGGTGTTTTTGGATGCCGGCAAGTGCGAAAAAAGTAATTACCGAGGATTCCAAAGTAACACCTCAGTCGTATGAAGGCGCGAATTGTGATCTCCCGTTTCAGTTAATCATAAGCCATGGGTAGATTCAATCTACCCTTAGCCTAATTTGCATAATTTTTTTTGGTGAGCAAAGCCCGTCATGAGCAATGGCTTTTAAAACATGACGAAATAAGTTGTCGGAGTTAAAGACTGTTTCACAAATGTTAATAAATGTTAGGTTATCAACCTTGACGTTGCATGAAACATAATTTAATTGCAGATGTTATAATGAAGCCGAGGTGATTTCTTAAAATCGTTTGAGAAAATTTTGTTGTAAACAATTTGCCTCTTTTTAACGTACAAATTGTAAAAGGGCGAAAGACCAACATCTTCAAGTGCAAATTGTGTGCGTGAGTTATTTTTATAATTCTGTTTACTAGTTTACTGTGTGATAACTCGAATTCCCTCACGTACGAACCACGAAAAGGGGCAAAGTCCAACACTTTCACGTGCCAGCTGTGTGACTGTACATCTCATGCAGCGTGATTGGCTTTTCACAATGATAAATAGTAACTTGGACGTATGAAGACCTGTTTCGTTTTGTAATCAATGCCTTTTAAAAGGCTCTCGTCTTTTGAGAAGCAATAGCTTTTAAAACATGAAGAAATAAGTTGTCGGAGTTAAAGACTCTTTCACTGAGTAGAATCGCACGTGAAAACCTCGTGAATTATGATGATGCAACCATCTACCACAATGATAAAAATCCTGGTATTTCGTAACTATTCAGTATTCGATGAGTCACATTTTGGCTTAAGAAACTCCGAGGAAACCTTAGAGTTTTCCTTCTAATCAACGTTTGGTGAGTAGAAATTTATTTCACTTTAACGATTTGTTTAACTTGCACCAGATGTAACAGGGAAAGACAGAGGAAAGTGAATATATAGCTTGAGGATCGACTCAGCTGAGCGTTTCGCGTTTTCATTTATGTACTGCAATACGTAATTTCGCACAAAAACCCAATCTACATTTAGGATGAAAGAGGTAGATTCATCACTCTTGGTAAGGTTACACCGAAGCATTAAAGTTACACTGAAGCATTCAAAATAGCTCATGCACGTTTAACGTGCCTATGTTTTGTGATTTGTGATTGGTGGATTTCGATCCGTTTTGAGAGTTTCTGTGTTTCAAGGTTCGTTGCTTGTGATCTTATTGTGACCAAAACCCAACGTTAATATTCCAAATATTTTTGATAGATTTCATCCCTGGACTTCAGACTTCCAAATTTCGATGAGGCAAAAATACTGGAGATTCAGATTAACTTTTGAGATCTTAAAAGTGCGATAAAGTGCCGTGTGCTAGCAGAGCTTTCTTTCCCACATGTCTCTTACCTTGAACAAGAAGTTCGCATGGCAGACATTCGCCTCGCTTCGCTTGTTTACTTGCCTTGTTTACGTTAGCACGTATTGCGTGCCTATTGCACAGAACAAGCCGTTTCCATTACTCTATTTGGGCCACGCCCAAATAATAATCACCAAAACAATCATCGCATCTGTTGGTGTCTGTATGTGCTAACGGAGACGTTCGTTCTAGTGTTATAGACTGCAAAACAGCCCGTACGTTTGCGTAGGTCGTGACCTCGCGAGCGGTCATGTGGGACTCCCGCGTTTCGCGCCATAATCTCACGCAGTCTCGTCGTTCGCTCCTCAAAAAACCGATTTTGAGGGAAACAAGAAGACGCCCGAAGGCGTTTACGCGGGATGTGTGGGTATAAGAAAGAATTACGGGTATGTTGGATGGCAATGGAAAGTTGAGTAGTGTATGCAACAAATGTGTGCAGGAGAGACGGAGATGTTCTGTTAAGGACTAATACACTAGAAGATGAGTTACACACAAGGGTTCCTTTGCTACTTAAAACAAAACTTACATCAACATTACCACCATATATGTTAGGAGTATGGGGTGGTTCACTAAAATTTTCATTCCTTTACTAATGTCCTCAAAAAATGCACTTCCACGTTTAACAATAGCATGTAATGTATCATACTTCCAATAACTACAGGGCTGCAAGGAAGTGCTCTTGGGAAAATTTCAGGGAGCCCTTTGGGCTCCCCAAGCATTTTTAGCTGGGGTGCCCAGGCCTCCAAGTTGGTCACCCAAATTAATAAATCAATGAGCTGTTAGTTAATTATTAAAAATTAAACAAATTATTTTCTTAACAAGTCAAGCAGAATTTTGCGAACATTTTTTTCCATGAAAAATCACATCCCTTTGACCTCCTGAGCGTGCGAAAAAAAAAAACTCGCATGTTGTCATATGAGAAACATGGACAACGCCGCCGAATATTTCATGTTTTTCAAATGGAAAAGTAAATTTGGGGTAAAAAATAAGGGCACTATTCTTTTTACTAATCATTTTGATTTAGGTTGAAAAGAAAATTCGCTTATTAAGATTGACTGAGATCCCGTGGAGCTTTCCAGGAAAACTGTTATGATTTCAAAGAAACCGCGGCGCCCCCCGGGGGGTTACTTGCGTTAATTTTTGCTGGGTATGTGCCGCTGGCCTCTCAGAGCCCCTACCCCATTACAGTCTTTTCTGTGGCCAATTGTAGACCCCATATTAGTCACTCTTGGGCAAATATGTAATTTTTGCGATCCCAACTTAGTCACTTTCTATTTATGTATCTACCTTATCAATCCGTTAAATAGGCCATCAAAAAATGAATTGATCCATTTTTTAATAAATTGAATGAAGAACACTTTACTTTTCATCTACATTACAAATATCCTGATACGTTTGCTAACCGTAAATATGAACAGCTCTCTTACCCCAAAAATCCGAAAATGTGCGACCCCATTCTGGTAACTCTTTTGAAAATGCAACCCCATTATAGTCAATCCAGTCGTGAAAATGCGACCCCATCCAGCGACACATCCCCATTAGCCTCTTTATAAGGAAGTGCCCCCCCCCCCCCCCACCCCCCTCGGGCCGCCCCAAAACTATTACAGTCGACTCCCGATAATTCGAACCTTCAAGGGAAATAGAAAAAAGTTCGAGTTATTGGGAGTTCGAGTTATCGAGGGTAAAATTATATAGAAAATGATCTGAGGGGAAATGAAAATTGCTTCGAGTTAGCGAGAGGTTCGAGTTATAGAGGGTTCGAGTTGCCGAGAGTCGACTGTATCTCTTTTGGATAGATCATCTTGTTGTAAAGTCGTCGTTTAAGAGCAAAACCGAAGTATTTTCTTTCTATATTATCGGTGAAATGTTCAGGACAAATGTAGATTCGGTTAGCTTTAGTCTTCTCTTTTCTTTTTTATACATCTTATTTTACTGAAATAACAATCTTAGTTATGTTTTAGCCTCGCAGACACAGCAGTGAAAAAAGGTAAAAATATTTAATTAACATAAAAGACTGACTCCCGTGTTTATTCAGCGATTTTTCAAAATACAAAACTATTGTTTTGCGTCGCCGACAGTACTTCACGCCTGTCAGAGCAAAACTAACAATTTATTTTGAAAAACTAACTAATGAACCATCCTAATTTGAAGAAAAAATTTCAATGTTATTATGAAAAGCTGTTACTATTGAAAACTGTGCAGCTTGTCACGTTCATGGTCAAGGATTATGTTACATGTGGATTCACGTGAAACGACCTTTGAACACCAACACGTGCCTGCTGCCCGATTTAACAACATTTTCCTAAAGCTTTTTGATAGACATACTACTTATTGCTACTTACAAGTCGACTTCAAGAGTTTCTTAGCGAGCGGAGCGTTCTTTTTAGGCCGCGAAGCCACCGAGAGAGCTACGATTTCGCAAGTATAATAAATTCTAGACATTCTTAGTTTTTTTTTACTGTAACTCAACAGAAACAAGAAACCAACACCAGCAAGTCGCCCGGCTGGACCACCTAGACAATATTTTCAGTCGCCCGAGGCCAAGTCTTGCGCCGTTAGATCTAGAGCACAACCTTGAGTCTTCGTCCTCCTCTACATTGTAATCTTACTTTTCCCTTCTCTGACGCAGTATCTCTTTCTGCTTGTGCAATCCAACCTGACTTGCACGCAATTCGAAGTTGCAGCCAATAAAAATCATACAATTTTTTCGGGACGGGCTCGGGATACGGGAAAGTTAAAAAAGAGGCTAAGACTCCTAAGACGACGAAAAGGAATGCGCTACTGAATTTAAGACGCTGGCTGACTACGTCATCCCGCGTAAAAAGGACTGCTTTGCAGTTTATATATTACGTAATCTATGATGAGGAATCGTGGACCTGAGCGGGTATTGTTTTTTTTTCTTAAATTTCATTTTTTAGATAGTTATTATTTTTTTTTATCGTGGTTCTATTGTCACTGGTTTCCAGAAATGCAGGGCCTCCCTATCTTGGTTGTTGTCGTTGTTGCAGTTTTTTTGTCGTTTTCAAATTTTTTGTATTTCACTGCTCCTGATTTCAAACAGTAGTGTCTTGTGGGGCCTTTTTCTAGTGGTCTGTCGCTTTGTGATGTCTTTCGTAAAAAAATGAGTTTCTTCGCCCTGCATTTCTGGACTTATCAAAGCTCAGCACTCACAAGGCGACGACAAAAGTCGCTTGTTTGTATCCATGGTATTTAGATTAGTAGTAGTATTCATTATAAACATATAGCCAGAGCCGTAGCTGGATCTGTTGAGCCAGACACATTAATTTTGTGAATGGATTTGTTTCATTTAGACTCAGTTATTTTGATTAAAGTGACTTACAATTGTTTGCCATTTTCATATTCGAAGTCGATTTTTCGGTGACATATTTCATGACAAGTGCTGAAAATAGCGTTTGGGAGCCTCCAAATCCTCTGGGGGAGGATACCCCCAGGCCCCCCTACAAGGTTATGGTGATATTGGCCCCCCGTAACAAAAAACCTACGATCACAGACAAAAGTATTTGGGAAGGTTGCACAACTTAACAGTAGTCCATTTTAATCGTGGAAAAAGAGAGTTTTCTCTTTTGCTATATATCCCCCGTCCCCCCTAGTCAATGTTGGGATATAACAATAATTACACACACAAACATTAACGTTTTGATCAACATTGGGCCAGGGGCAGGGGGAGGAAGGAAAAGAAGAGGTAAAAAAGGCAACCTTCCCAACACTTTTGACGATGATTGTAGGAGAATAGGAAATCAACTTAAAAAGGTTATAAAACTTGTCGCATTTAACATTTGATTGAGATATCTCGCCCTGGAACTGTGCTGATAATGCACTTTAAAAACTATATAAAAAAATATAATGAAGGCGATATCTCGGTAAAATCATAATTAGGAGAATTTTGCATATGACGTGTGTGACATTTCATAGCGTGACCACAAATCCACTGGTTGACAACGCGTTTTTTCAAGAAAGTAAGAAGAAAACATTTGAGGCCTTTAATTTTCCTCATGAAGCAAAAAGACGCTTTCTTCGCGTGGACTATGTAGAAAGAATGGCCACAGGTGGTCTGTTTCACCAGATTTAACGAAAAGTCATGGGGGTATTTTAAGGGCCAGATGGAAAAGCTGGACTGGACTCTGGACTGGACTGGACTGGTTTTTTTAGGTGGGTAATTTTTTTTTTTTGAGGGGGGCGGGGGGGGGGGTTGTATTATTTTTTCTAGTCTGTAAAAAAATCGCGTTTCCCCAACAGGCTATATTTTTTTCATTTTAGTCTGTGTTTTTTTTTTAGTTGCTCTGTTTGCCTCACGGCCGTCACGTCACGTCAAGAGTTATTCGTCACTAATTGGGAGGCGTATAAGGCTCTTCGTGACATTAAAACCAAGAAGGCAGCTGGACCCGACGGGATTCCTAGTGTCGTCCTCAAGCTTTTCGCCTTTGAACTTGCGCCAGTTGTTGCCTATCTTTACAGCTCAACGCTTCGTGAGGGCTTCATTCCTCCTCTCCTCAAGAGCGCGATAGTCCACCCCCTCCCCAGGGTGACCCCTCCCAAGTGCATCGAGGACGATGTGAGGCCTATCTCTCTCACATGCCATCTCGCTAAAGTGCTGGAGGGCTTCACATTAGTTAGAGTATATCCATCTATTGTAGGCAACCTTAATAGAAACCAATTCGCGGTAGCTGGTAAATCGACCGAGCAGGCCCTTGTCTATCTTTTACACCCAGCTTTACAAGCCCTGTACAGGGGTGGTTGCTATCTAAGGTTATTTTTTGGTGATTTTAAAAAAAGGTTTTGACCTTATTGATCACGTTATATTAATGGAGAAGATTTCTACACAGTGAATCTCCACTGGAGCTTGCTTATGTGTCTTATGTGGGTCGCATCCCTTTTGCAAGGGAGGGCTCAGGTCACACGCGTTGGCGCCTCGGTTTCTGCTCCTTTATGTCTAAATGGAGGCATTCCTCAGGGCACAAAATTGGGTCCTGTGTTGTTTGCATTTATGGTCAATGACCTTGTTCAAAGGTGGGGCGCCCGCATTAAATTCGTGGATGATCTGACGGTTTTGGAGGTTGAACCTCGCAATTCGCCATCCTTGATTGAATGTAGTTGCTGATGATATCCACGGTTTCGCTGCTAACAACAATATGTGCTTAAACCCCCGTAAATGCAAGTCCATGACTGCTGACTTTTTCTTCACTACGATAGTTGCGTTCCGCGCCCAATTGCGGTTGGTGGGTCCGATATTGAACAGGTCTCTACATTTAAGCTCTCGGTGTCTATCTTTCCGAGGACCTCACTTGGGCAGTGCACTGCGACTTCATAGTGAAGAAGGCCAACAGACGGCTTCATGCACTGACACAACTCAAGAAGTGCAAAGTTCCGTCGGGTAATATTGTTCATATCTACTGTGGGCTAATTCGCTCTATACTAGAGTACGCCTCCGCTGTCTTTGCTGGCTTGCCTAAGTATCTTGCTTGCTATCTTGAGAACGTGCAATAAAGGGCCCTTCTAATCATTTGGCCTGGTATTTCGTATGAAACAGCACTTGACAAAGCTGCATTATCCACTCCTTCTGACCGTCGGACGGTCTCGTGTATTAAATTTATAGGTAAGGTTTGGCCAGGTAAACCGTTATACCCACTAATACACAACAGAGTGGTACCTATATCTACCAGTGTGTGTCTCAAGAAGATCAGGAAGTTCTAGCAGGCTCATGGCCACAAGGACTGAACGTTTCTCAAATTTTGTTAGTGTTAAATATTAATCTTGTCAATAAATGTAGCGTATTAGTATATATATCTCAGCTTGTAAGGAATCCTACAATTCAGTCTTCCAACTGCAAAAGGAGGGACAATAAACCAGTGATTTGATTTGATTTGATTCCTCCGCTATCGAGACCAGAGGATTACCATCGTGTCAACACCTTTTTCACCTCTCTCGATAAAATCCTGGCCTAAATTGAGAATCGATTCAGTGGAAATGACCAAGATGTTCTTTGTACGTTGGGTGATATCACCCTTCGTTATCATTTTCGGACAACGCCACAGGAGAAATGACCTGTTTTTGATAAGTTTCTGATTTTACTAGATCGAGTAGACTGTCAATAGTGATTATAGAGTATGCAAGATTTCAAAATAACTACTTCTAGAATTAGAACCGTCTCATTAAGTGTGAGAATTGTAAACGTTTTTCCTTTTTCATAGAATACAAGTGCTTTTGTATTCCGATTACAAAAATCAGTCACTCGGGCACTGTGTAATTTTTTATAATTTCTTCGGGCAAAAAGGTCACCGCCCCTTCCAAATCCGAAGGTGCCCGTACCAGGACCGGATCTAGGGGGAGGGTGCAGGGGGTACGCACCCCCCCGCCCCAAGATGACCTGCGGTTTTTTAATACAACTGGTATTCTGCAAAAAAAAAAAACTATGTGGTTTATTGGTGTTGAAGTAGAACAAGAGACGAGTGCACCCCCTCCTAAAAAAATCCTGGATCCGCCCCTACATACGCCTTTGTGCGGGAACAAATTTTTGAGGCTCGAATTGACTGGAATTTCAGCTGGGAGATAATTTTTGCGGTTTTCTTTTCAAGCGGCAAAACTGAGGAAGGAAATGTGATATTTTCAACTTTTGTTACTATTTTAGGTAACACAAGGGACTGGAAAAGTATTGACTTAAAATTTTATCTTTGTATTGTTTCGTATTGTGATACTAAAGGCCCGACTGCTTTTTGTCGAGGCAAATATCAAAAACGTTATTTTTTACCCCAGTGATGATGGTAACTCAAGGAATGCGAGCTGTGGTTTCTCCAGGCCGGACGTGGATTAAGCCATTTCAAAAAAAAACATTTAGAAAAATTATAATAACGGGAGAAACTTTTGCCGTTTTTAATTTGCTGGTGTTTTTTTGTGCTGGAACTTATTTGACCATCCGCAAAATCCGCAAAAAAAAAAAAAAGTTCTGTCCCCGGTTGTTCAAACGTTGGTTAACGCAATCCACCGGATAAATCTCCGGGTGTTACTACACAGAGTAACGGAGTAACGAGTAACGGAGTAACGAGAAAACGAGTAACGGGATAAAAATTCAAGAGGTTAAAAAAATATATAAATAAATCCTAATGGAAGAAAAACATAAAAAATGGCTGTAATATCCTAATAATGACCTTTACCAATCTCGAAAAATATGTGTATTCCAAAAAAGTGCTTAAAACAACGACGTCGACCCTCCTACCCCTCTCTCCAGCAAAGTCGAAGGTATTTTCGCGCCGAAAAAGTCACCTGGCTACGGCTGTTATTTGCAATTGAGTATGCCTATCCAGCAGATAGAGTAACAAAACGTTCCCTTTATCGTTCACCCTAAAAGGTTGTTTCCTACAGCCCGGGATCAGGAAGACTATTCAGTTAAAAGTGCCTAGTTTCTGAACAATTATCACAAATCATTGAATATGTAGAACTGAAATGAGTAGTACCCAGATATGATAGTAGCATTAGTACCAACATCGCTATCTGCATCAATAACTTTGATCCCGCGGTATACGTTGTGCTTCTTGAGATCATGAAGAAAAGAAAGTTTTTGCGAGGCATTCTTTTTTAGACAAGGCATGGGACTACCCTAAGTTTTCAAGGTTTCAGTGCGAACGATTGTTAAAACCTATGAATTAATTAAATTTTGTAAGAAGATTAAGGAAAGTACTTCTTATGCCAAATGCAGGTCCCTCTTCGTAGTCGCAGGATTGTAAAGACCGTCTGCAAGTACCACTTCAGCTCTTAGGTCCTAATATAAGAGATTGATCGTCAAAGCAAGTCTAGAAGAACACACAACCATTCCTTTCCCGAGGGGATCATAAATTGGAGAACACAGAAGTGGAAACGAGCGCTCTTCTACGATTTCAAAATACTATTAGTTGTTGTTATCTTCGCTCAGGCGTTTCATATAACACTCGTTACTCGTTACTTGGTTACTCTGTTTAGTAACACCCTAAATCTCTATCCTTTGGATAGCGTAATTGGTTTACCCAATACTTATCCATTGAATAGTAATTTATCCGGTTGATAGCGCTATCCGACCGCTATCCAGCTTTTGAACAACTGGGGCCTGGGCCCGGTTGCATAAAACGCCCGTAACAACTACGGGTATACGTACGTGCACTCGTAACTTAAGCGAGTTGCATTAAATCACTTAAGTGGTCCACTTAGGGAATTCACTTAAGTGGTTGCACTTACGATTTTCGTAAGTGTTCACGTAAGTGTCGTTTATGCAACAGAAATTGCGGGTGTTGCATAAAACGTTTTTTACGGGAAAAATAGCACGTAAATTTACGGGACCTATGTAGGTCCCGTATATAGTTACTGTTTTTACTAAAGTTAACGAGATCTTTTACTGAGAGTGAAAAAAAGTAATTTTTCCTCAGGTAATTCGTTCTAATGTGCTTTGTTAACCTCTTATGTACACTTTAAAGCCGACGTTGTGAAAAAAGAAGAAGAATTATCATTTTCAGTAGACATAGAAGAAAAATAACGATTGCATGCAAATTTCATTTTTTTGAGAGGCTTAAAAGTGTTCGAAACGACTTAAAAATCTCTTTACACTCTCCAATGGTTAGCTTAAAAAAAGAGTCAGAGTCATTAATAAAGTACTATATCAAGGTTACGTGTGCCCTTAAGTGAGCCCGTAAGTTACCACGTAAAACAGAAACTTACGAGAGTGCTAAGTGCGTTCCATGCAACACCCGTAAGTGAACCCATAACGGATCCGTAAGTGGGCACAAGTGTAGGTTTTATGCAACCGGGCCCTGGGCGGTAGCTAAGTAATTTTCATCAAACAGAGCGGTTACTCAGCTATTGAAAGTGTCAATCCCTCAAGTCCAATAGAGTACCGAAGTGTGACGTCATAAAAAATGAAATTTGTGAAATTATGGGATTTGTTAAGCTATTCTGAAAGAACAACGTCCAAGACGCCTACCTGCCAAAAATTAGCAATTTGGGGCAAATTGTCTCTGAGATATTAGCCCAGTTATGCTCCGATGACTCCATACAAATCCTTCTAAATCTTACCTGGTTCCTAATCTTATGAACCAAGCCAAATTTAGAAGGATTTGTATGGAATCGTCACAGCATAACTGGGCTAATATCTCAGAGACAATTTGCCCCGAATTGCTAATTTTTGGCGAGTAGGCGTCTTGGACGTTGTTCTTTCAGAATAGCTTAACAAATCCCATAATTTCACAAATTTCATTTTTATGACGTCATCACTTCGGTACTCTATATTCTTCGCTCGTTCTACGCTCATAGCTTGGGTAAAGTAAATGCTGAAGCAAGGTGCCCAATTCTCAGGAAAACAGAGCAAAGTTTCTTCGTTGTTTTGACCTTCTGAATACTCCTTCGAGAAAGATGACTTCCACGTGGATACTCGTGGTGTTGGGTGAGTATAATTTGAGTACATAATGACAATGGTCGAAAAATGTTATGGATTTGGGCTATTCTTCTTGCTTTATTTACCAAGCCTAAGCGTCGTAGATTTTGAGATATTTTGCATTTTATGGGTGCTCTATAAGCGTGCACGTTAGCGGTTTTTATCGGCCCACAAGTTCTTTATTGCTAATATCAAAGTAGTTGACCAACGATGGCTCTTTCATCTGTTTCAATTCTTCATGTTGTTGTCGATTTTTTCCCGTATCCATGGCCTAAGCAATTTTAATATACAAATTCCTCTTCGTTAAGGCTTCGTAAATTAATTCAAGTTAAGCTAAATAAGTAACTGTGTAATTAAACTCGACTTGTGTGTGGTTTTATTCAGCATTGTAAACTCTTCGCTGTGGTGATACAGCGTTTTTACACAACTGTTGCTAATCTTAACAATGACCTGTACTAAAAATACAGGAAATCACGTATTTCAAAATTCGTCTTGTCCGATACAAAATTTGGTTCAAACCTTCTTTGTTTAATATCGATTTATATCACTTGAGCTTGCTTGTGAACTGTGCCATCTTTTTCTGAGTTTTTAAAAATAATATAAACTAGCTTAATTAAGCTTACATGTACACAGCAACATGTACACAGCAAATTGTCTCATTACTTGGACCTTGTAAAAAACACAAATCACCGACGTACAGTGGCAAAATTTAGAACAAGCAATCATAAATTAATGATAGAATACGAGAGATACTGCACGCCCAAATTTCTGAACATCTCAGATTGTGTCAATATTGTTCTTGAAATGAAATTGAAATCATGCTAAGCTGCCCTCTTTACATTAATGATTCTATAATTCACAACTATCCCAATCTTTACCCACTGATTGCGAACGATATGATACTTTTTCTCTTCAATAATGTAGATCCCTTGCCTGCAAGAAACTTGGCCATTTTATTTTTCTGGCCTTCAAAAAACGTGAAAGTAGATCATTAAACATAGCTACAATATAGTTAGCATTTTCTGTAATTGTAGCCATTATTATTATTGTTATTATTTAGAATGATAAGTGTTACTTTTGTTTTTTTTTTTTCCTTTACCTTGACATAATGATTATTGTAATCTGCAATGCCATCTACTCATGGAAATACCAATAAATGTTGTTGTTGTTGTTGTTGTAAGGTTAAGGTCTATACTGTAACCAAAACTGATATTAGCCATTTGTACAATGACGTCATTTTTTCTTTTATTTTTGTTCTAACAGTTTCCATTGAAACTGGGCTTACTTTGCTCCATAAGTCTGAAGGCCAATTGCAAAGTGCTGTTTGACTTAATTTGTGAACAAGTAGAGCGCAAGGCTATGTTACACAAGATGATTTGCAATGACGATTTTTAGGGCAACAATGTTGGAACAGTTTATTGCAATGCAGTGTTTCACTTAAAATCGAAAGTTAAGTGATTTATAAAAATTGAGGCCTTTGAAAAAAAAAAACTGAAAGCTTCTTAGCATTTGTTGGACAATGGGGTTGATATTAGGCCTTGGAATTTTTACTAATTATAAGAGTGGAATTGCCTTTTTGGAAGAATTTTGGAGGCAGTGGTGAATTATTGCAAGAATATATAGATTGGCCTAGTTGAAGCAAATGGATATCATTAAATTTTATAGCTCAGTTGGTAGAGCACTGCAGCACAAATGCAGAGGCCAATCGAATGCCGTTGAAGTCCCACTATATATATATATTTTTTTTGGAGGGGGGGAGGGGTGGGGGGAGGGGGTTAATTTTCAGTTGCTTAAATTGCAATTACAACTGCAATGATCATGTCTTCATTCAAATTTGCATTTCACATCATCTGCATGAAAATTAAATTTAGTTTACCAATTTCCTTAATAATTTATATAGATTTAGCCAGGGCTAAAAGCAAAGCTCCTGTTAATAAATTTATAATTCAAATCAAACAATAAACTTGTAATCCACGAAGCAGTTAAGTTAAGGGCACATTCATGTGACTTTTGAGGGAAAGGTTAAGTGATTTTAGAGAAAAATGATGTGCAAAACAGTCCAAGAGTAAAACAAATCTTACTTCAAGTTAATAGCCTTATATGTGCACCCAAATCACCTATTGTGGCCAGCCGCTTCTCTTTTTTGATAAGTGCCAAATTTGCAGTGCAAACTGTCAACTGTTTGAATGAACATTAATAGTTACACTTCAACACAGTAAAGAATTTAACAAAATAAATAAACATTTATTTGATGGTTTTATAATGATGTCTAATCTTAAAAAGCGTTTGATATATGCTGCATTTTGAGTACTCCTGCAAGTGATGTTCATGAACGGATGAAAACAAACGGCACAGCGATTAAAATCACGAGAGACTACCAACAATCAAGAAAAGATTGGGTGAAACATTTACAGAGACAACAATTTTCATTCACGAAGATAGTATTAAAGTGTCTCTAAAAATCCTGAGTCTTTAAGCTTAAGGCTTAAGTTTATTTTTTAAGTTGACCTCCTGGTGTTTGCTTTTTCAAAGATGAACAAAGGCAAGAAAGTCGCTCAAAGCTTTATATTTTCTTTACAGCCAAAATTATAACTTAATATTCTTTGGAATGTTTTCTTCCTATTTGCGGTGCGAAAATGTCTAAAGGCCTTTTGAAGTTCTGTAAGCTGATATCAAACCTGATACTAGGTCAGATTATTGTCTCAAATCTTACAAATGTGCATAAACTAGCCATATAAACTCTGCTTGAGTTCATGAAATTAGATAAAGAAAAAAACAAACATCAATTACAATAATTACTTAGGCTTACCATTCCGGGTGCTGCTCCTGAAAGCTATCAAGTAAGGCCAGAATCACTTGAGACTTTTTAACCCTCTTACTCATCAAGCAAGGTAAAAAATGAAAATGATGCAACCCGAAATTGGATTTCCCACTTTGACAAGCGGCGCATTTGTCAACCAAAAACCCAATAAATTGATGGCAGCTGTATTTCATTTTGTACATCTAGTGGAAAAAGACAGTTAAAAACATCGCAAGTTGACACAAAATTCTCTCAACTTCAGCTGTCAAAATTATCAAGTTTCAAGATGCTGCATAAATTTTCTGCATGAACTCACCTGTCAAATTTTGACCAATCAGAGCATAAGAAAATTGGAGGTAGATCTTGACCAACTTGTGACCATGGTGACAAAAGTCAAAATCTCTTCCCTGCCTGTAGTAGCTCGCTGAATTGGGTCCAAGGTCAGCTTGAAATCAAAATTTTAATAGTACAGCACATAAACACAACATATTTCATTTGAAATTTAAAAAAATTAAACTTGAGCCTGCGATCATTTAAAAACTAGTAAAAAATACTCGCCCTTGATGGGCCGACACCTGAGCCTGTGATATGGTCAGGTGATACTGGTCAGTGGATATCCTGTTTTGACAGCTCTCAATTTATCACAACATTGATGTACAATATGCAAATATCAGTTTGCCCCTGGGCTCCCAAACTAGCTAGAAAGCGTGTGATTAAACATTGGTTTCCCTGTGGTGTGGACAGACGGTCATTCAGTCAGTGTTCGGTCACGTGATTACCAAATTTTCTGGGATGGATAGATTTTCTTACCCATGATGCTCTGCTAAAAATGAGGTCTGTATGAGCAATTATTGGGGTCTGTAAGTGATTTAATTATGATTGTAATAATGTGCCTTTGCAGAGTAATGAAGCAGCAGAAGTAACTTATATATGACTCTTCTGAATGCGTTTTTGCATTAACTGGTTTGAAGGACAAGTCATCAACATTCATTCAAACTTGGATAAAATACCAAACTTAAAAAAATAATTTAAAGCTCTTTAACTTTGAAAACCTCTCACAGTTTCTGATCACAGTGTTCTCTGCCAGTTCTGTTGTTGAGAAAATTAATAATCAAGCAATTATTGCTTTGCTTGGTGAATAATAGAGAGCTTACAGTGTAAGCAGCAGACATTTTTTGAGGTCACGAACACCAACCTGAAGTCACTCGTGCCAGTGTGAACATACTGTGCATGTGTTTACGTCCGTGAGGTTGGGTTGTCAATGCCAGAACGCCACTTTTAAAGTTTAAGATAGGATGCAAGATTCTAATACTCAAAAGTATGTGTTTGGGGAAGAATTATTTGGTAATTTCCGATATTGTGGGTAAATTGGTGGCCTAAAACTTAAAGAAAATTCTTCCGCTATTCATTCAGCATTTTCAGAGATGTAAACATCAGGTAAACAGTCTCTGGACTTGACCTATTAGGTTGACCCAGCTAGTGCTACTGGCTGCAGAACTGGGGGATGGCAAAATTTATGGGACTTACGTAAGATTTACTCGATTTCTTGTCCATGTGAATCATCATCAAGTGAACTCACATCTTATAATCTGTGGGCTTTATCTTCTTGTAAGTTTTATTATAAACAGCCGATAATTTTGACTGCATGAATTGTTATTTTGTTTACAACGGAAAATATTTAAGGCTTACACACCTGTAAATGAAAATGTTATGACTGCATGTTTTTGTGCATTGGGTTGATTACATGTATAATTATTATATCCTGAAAACATTTTCTAGGGAGACCCCTGTGATATTTGGTGCAATGAACTTTGAAAATGAATAACAAACTAAATCTCATTTTTGGTTAATGAAACTGAAAATAAAATGGGCCACTAAACTTCGCTATCATGTTTTTTTCGCCACACAACGCACTGGTCTACACAATCAAATAGTACAAGATGGCATTTCAAGCTTGGTGAATAAATTTGAAAGATGAAGTGTTCAAATGACAATAGGCAAAGAAAATTTACGAGTCCCCTTCAGCAGCATAGATCTTTCGGAAACTCGAAATGCTATGTCATGAGTGAAGACATTTCAAATAGCTAAAGTATAAAACACAGACAAGACATCTGTTACTCACGTTATACCAAAAACCATTCATTGCTTAATCTTCGCTTTTTCGTGCCACAAACGCTGCACTTGATCCAGACCAGGCGCAGCCTTGCTGACGTCCATGACCTCAAGAATGTCCACTGCTTAAGCTCTCTAATGGATTTTTTGCACTGCCGCAATGTACTTACAAATACATTCATGTACCTGCCAACCGCCGGAGTACAAAAATCTAGAGATGTTTAGTCTGCATTGCCTCTGTTTTTCATTTCTCCTGGGTATTACAGCCGTCCCAAGAGGAATTGAAAACAACGCTCATGCAAAATTTTGGGGAGCAAATGCAGTGCATTGTGGGAGATGTATAAGTGGCGAATTGAAAGAATGTCATTTTCGACAATGTCTGAATGCTCTCTGAAAATCACCCAAAGGCCTTCTGAATGTTTGCTGAGTTGATAACAGTGTGCAAAAGCCGTGCCAACTTTCTACGATGTATTGTGCAATATAATTGGTTAATTTCTGACCAATTACAATACTCATATCAATTTGATTGCCCTGTTTTATGTTTTGTGATCAAGAACAGCTCAAATAAGAGCACTAAATCCACTTCTTGTTTTATTTTCCTTTTTCACAGTATATGATCTCGAACATAACAAAATTAGTGCAAAATTTTTGAAAAAGGCCATGGTGGGTTTTTCCCCGGGAGATTTAGGGACTGGGAGATTTGATGAAAAACTTGGAGACTCCTGGGAAAACCAGGAGAGTTGGCAGGTATGCGTACATGTAATAATTACTTGTAGGGAGCTTTTAGATCTTTGTTGTCCACAATACTATAGTTGTGACCTTGATTATATTTTTGTGTTGCAGTTAACATTTTGGTCAACATTGTGCCTGCTCAATTGCAAGATCGTAAGTTTTTTCTTGTACATACATAATGTGTTGTAAATACAATTCACATGTCTGCCTCACTCTCTCCTTTAGCAGTATCAGTGCTGGTTTTCATTAATGATGAAGTCTGGGTCAAATTCAGAAGTTAAAGCATTACAATCTACATGATTGTAGTAAAAATCGAACCAACAAATTCATAAGCAGAGGTTGCTGTATTTTGCTTATGACATTGTTGCTTACTGTATCTTCAAGTGAAAATTAATATTGCCATACATGCAGTTGCAAGCAGAATTGGGGGAATAAGCCAATAAAAATAACTTAATTATTTATGAAGCTGGTTCATGAGGAAAATTATGTGAATGTAACTCCATCTCATGTTTTTGGCTTGCATTTGGAGCTATATTAATTTTAGAAAACAATTTTATTACATCAATAGTTTTGCTATCATGTTGTGATGAATCTTCTTGTAACATAAATGTTACAAATCATGTGAAAAATTGGCTAGTTTTATTAAATGATTTGCATTGTATAGACAAGGTAACTTTTTCTACTAAAGTAATAAGATTTATAAAAAAATAATGGTTGATTCTTATTTAATGTTATCTTCAAAATACAGTGTAACTTTTTATTTTATTAAGGGCTGCTGGGAATTGGAGTGACTAATGATTTTGGAGCAAACTCCAGTGAATGAGATTACTATAGAGCCTTTTACAATAAATTCAAAGTAGGATATTTATTGGTTTAAATTTAAACTAAAGAACTTTTGCAGTATTGATCCTCTTTGCCCCACATGAACCTGTATTCTACCTTAAATACAATGAAGACGTGTTGCCTGAAAAAGTACTCAGATGTATGCATTCTTGTTTTTAACTTCTTATAGCTTGTGCAGGTGGAGTTAATATCAGTGGGGCATCAAGTGGATTTGTAGCAAGCCCCAATTTTCCAAACAACTTTGATCCTTCACAGGTATGTGTTTGGACTATCACAGTTCCCAGTGGACGAATCAAGTTGTCTTTTTTGAATTTTACTTTGGAGCCAGGTCAGACTACAGATTGTAGTTCACCACCAGGTGGTGCCTTTGTTGAAATCACAAGCATTGCATCAAATGATGGTGACAACCCCTTTAGGCTGTGTGGTCAAAAAATTCCTGCTCCAGTGTACTCTGATACCAATTCCATTCAGATTACCTTGACTACCACTTCCAATGCACTTCCAGGATTCAATGCTTCATATGAAACAGTTACTGATGAAATGTGTAAGTTCCTTTGTGTTATTTATGTGTTTTCCATAGTAACATGTACAGATGTACAATCAGGTATTTAAAATATTGATTTTTTCAAAGCTCTCCTAAGCAACCACCGTAGAAAATTGAGCTGGTTGCTTACAAGAATGAGCTCTCGTAAGCGAACGCATGGTGAAACAATAGAGGGTAGTCGCTTACGAGAGCTTCAGATACTTATTAATAATTCATATAGAAAATACAGAGGAAATTGTCCTTATATCTGATAATGACACTGCTAAACTGGACATCCAGTCTTTCAGACCATTAGCATTGTGTGCAGTTTCAATTAAGGTGATGAATAATACTCTGAGTGGTCACTTACAGGAGCTTAAAAACAAAGAAAAAGTCTAGTTGGGTAAATTATCCCAAAAGGTGGTCGCGGTCACTTGCGGAAGCAGTTGCTTATGAGAGCTTTTCATTACAAAGTTTAATTAAGTCATCTTCAAACAGGGTTTCATTAAGGTGGTTGTAACTAGAGCTGGTTGCTTTTCTTGACCTTTTAAGTTCCTTTGGGCCCAATTTTTTGAAGCAGGATTTGGGTTTTTACCAGCACATTCTAGTGCAATGTAATTCAAATGTCATCTCTTGTCTGTCTGTCTGTCTGTTAATTGTTTGTTATTTTATTTATTTACATTGTACAATGTATTTATCCCTGTTAAGCGACACTTTAAGTGAAGTGGTTATTTTTCAGTTGTTATTACTTCAGCCATTTATACCACTGAGATATGTTACATGTACCCTTCCCTTTGAACTCGCCCCACCATATGTCCTACTATAACTGGAGTTAAAAAAAATATTTATCACTTTTTATCATTGTTTCACTGTTCATTGAAATCAGTCAGTTTTATGTCTTTTCAACTACATTTTATTACATATTATCTTATGTTACTACTTAGTGTGCCCAAGTGGAATAATCTTGACAGACATGTCAGGAGTTATTAAAAGTCCATTCTATCCCAGGAAGTATCCTCTTAACCAGAACTGTTCCTGGGAAATCTCTGCCAGTAAAGGCAATTTTGTGAAACTAGATATTACAGACATGGAAATTCATCGTTGTGGTGCAGAAGGGGCCTGTGCGTGTGATTATTTGGAAATTCGTGATGGCTTTCTGGGCTCTGGTGCTGCAAGTGGCAAGCTATGTGTTGACGGCAGTTTTACTCCACAGTCTTATTATTCAACCAATGAACGTCTGATGGTGAGGTTTGTTGCTGATGGTCTACTTGCAAAACAGCAAAGAGGATTTACAGCAACTTACACTATGCTGGACTATACCCCACCAGGTATGTGTATCACTGTTGAGATCACAGTTGATTTATAACTGATGCAAAATATAATGTAATTAAGATATTATTGCCAAATGTAATAAAGGCCACGAAATGTGTTTTGTCTTGACCTCTATACTTTGCGTGAGTGCTATTTTTGCTGAGAGCCTAGTTAGTCTCGCTTGCGTAAGCAGCGAGACTCATAATCTGCAACGCGTTTTTCGTCGTATTTAGGTCGCAAAAAAGGAATCATTGTGCCTGGCGTTCCTTGCGGAGACCGTGGAAACTGGGACTAAGAGTCGTTGCGTGATCGAAGCCACGCTTGTTTTGCAAAGAAAGCTTAAGAAAGAGTTTTAATAATTTAGAGCTTTTCCGAAACGTGTTGGTTCACGAATTCTATCGCTTGAAAGCGTTGATCACTTCGGAATAAGTGAACACTACTGAGTGGTCGCAAAAAAGTAAGAATCTTAATTAGCAAAACTGCGATGATCGGGTATAAACTTTTATTGTATGCAAATAGTCTTGTGATGAGCATGCGGTTTATTTTCGGCGATGATTGAAATGACGTGCCATGTAAATCACTTTTTTGGTCTCTGGCAATGATGTAATTTCTCTGGAATCTAGGCCCTTGAATTTTCGTTTATTCATACACGCGTATAGCCCGTGACCGCAGACGTATTTCCGGTCGTCGCTAACACGCGTACCAAAGTAATTCAGAAACAGAAAGTACCGACGTCGATAAATTAGGAAGTAAAAAACCTTTAGCGAGTAAATACTGTTTCATGTGGAATTTATTGCCTCCTTTTTTCTCGATCTAATCTCCAAGCAAGCTAGACCCCGCTGTAAGAACGTTCTTGTTTCAAATAGATTGCATGATATCTTCACGACAGTGTCTTACTGAAAGTAACTCTGTAGTGTACAGTGTACGTACTAATAAAAAGTGAATGTTAGCCTGTAAATGCAGATTAATCTAATCCCGGCTAGTACTGTCTGCAAATCAGTGCTGACAGCATTGTTCTAGAACCCCAATGGACTCAACAAATTACTGTCATGCGTATTGAATTTTTCTTCAACCTTATTGGCCAATCGAACAATGACATTTTTAATGGCCAGTCATGGTGCCTACTCTAATCTTAGTACACAGCTGGCGCACCCAGAGCAAGAAATTCTGGACTGGCTCGCAGGTGAAGTCAACCAGCAGCTGTTTAGTTGGATGCAATGTATCAGACTACATATATGCCACAGACACAAGGCTTCACATTGTACTATAGTGCTAAGTTTCCTTCAAGGTTTCGTGCTATCTGTGTACATTACACACCGAGAGGGTGATGTAAACTGGACTCCCTTGAAAGGTTGAAAGTCGAGACAAAATAAAGCAAGGCCAACGGATACAATTACCTGATCACAGCGTGTGTACTTAACTGAGTCGAGTTTGTAACTTAAAAGAAAAGGGGGACGGGGGGGCGGGGGGGCGAGGTTGGGATGAGACGATGCAGTCTGCATTTAGACAGCATGGATTACTTCAATCTTGAGTCTCGAAGGCTGGTGGCTGAAAATGTTTGGTTTAAATGATGTCTAATGTAGAAAATAACATAAAATGTCATTCTATAATTATTATACAGTAACTTGAACTTACCGTTCAACATCATTTCTTTTTTTAGTGTGCCCTACTGAACCAATCCAGTTATCTGGTAATGGTTCATTCAGCAGCCTTAACTACCCTATGGCCAACTACCCTTCAGGAAGCAACTGTTTCTGGATCATTACTGCTTCAGTTGGCAAACGTGTGAAGGTGGAAATCAAGGACTTCCAGATGGGAAATTGCGATGATTGCAGTAGTGACATTTGTAGTCGCGTGGAGTTTTTTGATGGCCAAACAACAGGTTCACCACGTCTGGCTCGATTTTGCACTGGCTCTAGCTTAACGGCAGTAGTTTCAAACGGTCGGTATATGCATGTTAAGTTCTATTCTTCATTTAGCCCTGATCGTGGTTTCAGAGCTGAATACGTGGAGGCAACTTCTAAATCTCCTACCACAGGTATGCATTCACCTTTTCCTTTGAAATTGTAGATTCTCTAAACCCCGCTCGACCAAGGCCCAAAAAGGGTCAAATGTCCCATTCCAGGCAATATACAATGTAGCCTTCTTTGCCAAATTGAATAAGGCGTCTATTGTTAAGCGAGCTCGTATTAATTTGCCCTAGACATTTTTAAAAAACGTAACGGTTAGCTTAGGGAGAGTTGTTCTTGTAGCCTTTGTAAGTATATTAGGAGAAACGAGCAATATCCGTAGGTCTACTGCGCATTTAATACATGTACACCTGTACCTCTCTAAACAGAAACCAGTAGCTTAATTTGAAGGTTACCCGCTGACTTCAGGGCTTACTTGCTTCCTATCCATGAAGCGTCTTCGATTAAACTGTGGATGCCTAATATCCTATATCAAATTAAAACTTACAGATTTGTCTATCCAAGTTTTTCCAACTAATTTGTAAAAAACAAGGAAACAATCGAACAAAAACAAAAGTAGACGGCCGTTCTTTCATAATTTTTAAATGGAAACAACCGAATCAGCCTTTGAAAGCTAAAAGGCGAAGCTCTTTTTGTACGTTTAGCTAATTTTTGGACTCAATGCGCGGAAGAAAATTGCGATAAAAAGTAACAGAAAATTATTTTTATTTGTTAATAAGGCTAAAAATATTGAGATGATTATGCAGAAATGCCTCCTACCCAAAACTTTGACATCTTTTGCAAACTACCCTTTAAGTTTTATGTCAACAACAAGAGCTAAAAAAAAAAACATTCGGTGATTAAACAGTCACCGCAGTCGTCAGCCTCTTTCCCAGTTGTCCTCGGCAGTTTTGGATATTACGTCACTTGTCAAACTTTTCGGCAACCTCGCTCCCAGGTTTCTCTGTTGAGGGAGAAAGGAAGCGAGAGAACCCTGGGAGAGAGGTTGGCTTGTCGGGAGAGCTCGTGTTATCGCGCTCAGTTCCAAGCCTCCTCAATCACTCGGATAAGGCGCAAACTGCCCTAGGGAAGAGGCTGTATCGTAGGTTTTATTCAGATAAAAGGTTCTACTCCAGCTTGTCCTTTATTTTGAGTAAAAGATCAAAATGTTAACGACATTGTTGATGGCGGCTGAAGGTACAGTTGAACCCCGCTTTAAGGCCGATACACACAAGGGATTTTGCTCCCGGAGCATGCTCCAGGGGCACGCTCCGGGGGCAAAGCTCCTCCGTGTGTACCAACGATTTCATGGGTATACTTCATCCTCGGGAGCAGAATTTCCACCCCGAAAAATGCTCCACGATATTTAACCGGTTAAATATTTGGAAGCAAGCTCCCGGGGCAAATTGAGCGAACTTGAAAACGCTCCCTCTTGTGTACTTACACGTGCAAAATGAGCCTGGAGCATGCTCGAGCAGCAAAACTCCTCGTGTGTATCGGCCTGTACGGACACCCGCTTAATACGGGTACCCGAGTGTCCATATTAACGAGGTTTGACTACATATGGTAACCTCAAGCATTCTTTTCTTATTTTTAGGAGCAGGAGCAATATCCATCACATTGTTTCTGGTCATCCTACCATCATTTATTGCCACAATGTTTTCGCCGTGAAACAGCATCCCTAGCTTATGGCAGTTACAAGTCTTTTTCCGTTCTCTGATGTGTTCAGGGTACAGCATACCTTCATTGGGGGTCTACACGAAAGTGCTTGAATCTTGGGTATCACAGTTTGTCTCTGTTGCTTGTAAATTTAAATGTAACTCACGCCATTGTTAAGTTTCATAGCGAGTAAAGCGAGTAATTAGAAAACTTCACCAAATGGACCGGACTTCTGTAAAACAGTCCCGTTAAAATAATCACCAAAATAATCATCGGATCTGTTGGTGTCTGTATGTGCTGATCGAGACATTCGCTCTAGTGTTATAGACTGCAAAACAGCCCGTACTTTTGCGTAGGTCGTGACCTCGTGAGCGGTAGTGTGGGACTCACGCGTTTCGCGCCAAAATCTCACGCAGTTTCGTCGTTCGCTCCTCAAAAAACCGAGTTTGAGGGGAAAAAGGACTGCTTTGCAGTGTATGTATTACGAAATCTATGATGGGAAATCGTGGACCTGAGCGGGTATTGTTTTTTTTTTTTAATTTCATTTTTTAAGTAGTTAGTATTTTTTTATCGTGGTTCTATTGTCACTGGTTTCCAGAAATGCAGGGCCTCACTATCTTGGTTGTTTTTTTTTTGTCGTTTTCAAATTTTTTGTATTTCACTGCTCCTGATTTCAAACAGTAGTGTTTTGTGGGGCCTTTTTTCTAGTGGTCTGTCGCTTTGTGATGACTTTCGTAAAAAAATGAGTTTCTTATTACCCTGCATTTCTGGACATATCAAAGCCAGGCACTCACAAGGCGAGGACAAAGTCCCTTGTTTGTATCCATGGTATTTAGATTAGTAGTAGTATTCATTATAAATAATAGCCAGAGCCGTAGCTGGACCTGTTGAGCCAGACACATTAAGTCTGTGAATGGATTTGGTTTCTTTAGACTCAGTTATTTGGATTATAGTGACTTGCAATTGTTTGCCATTTTTATATTCGAAGTCGATTTTTCGGTGACATATTTCATGACAAGTGCTGAAAATAGCGTTTCGGAGCCTCCAAATTTGAAAATCCTCTGCGGGGGATACCCCCAGGCCCCCCTACAAGGTTCTGGCGATAATGGTCCCCCGTAACAAAAAACCTAGCTACGGCCCTGATAGCACAAGTCGGTTTGTTGAGGGCTGATAGTCAGCGCTCTACAACACAGCAATCAATAGTAATGTTCTCAATAGCATTTTAAAAATGTTGCTTAAAAGCTCTGTTTTTTGGAAATTAGACCCCCTTGTTCAAAACTGAAATAGCGTTATAGACCAGTAGCTTTTACCTTTAGCAGCGTCATATTTGATTAAATTTTAACAGAGTGAAAGGGAAATGCGGGAACCGAAGAAGTTCTTCAGTGTTAAACATCCTATTGTCAACTGCTGATGTTAATGATCACAAGCGCATTGCTTCCGTTTTGAATGATCTGTGGCTTGCTGAAGCAGTTTTCAATAGTCAGATTAGTGCGAGTCTGAAGTTTTATTCAACTTCTTCGACGCGTTGGTTTTCTCTTTTAACCCCTCCTCTCCTATAATAATACTCAAAGGAAAATTTCTAAAAAATAGTTCTTTGCAGCGAAACTTCTGCCAAGGAGGTTTTATTTGAATGATAACTAAACAGCGGTAGATTTCGTCCTCGACACATTATAAAATAACAAGTTTGTTCCGGTAAAATATATTGGCTGTATAGTGAGTTCCGTCATAAACGAAACAGGCCTGGAATAAATGATTGTGCGTACATGATTTCCAGTGGAAGTGCGAAAGGGAAGAGGATAAAACATCCCTATGAGGATTACATGCCTGTAGTTTGCCAGAAGCAGAAGGGTTGGACTCACACATGTAGAATTGTAGAAATGTTGAGTCAATTGAGCAATGAAAAATAAGAGGTCATTTCAGGTTTCATTCCAATAATAAATGGTGTTGAAACATGGACGTGCTGTAGAAAGTCTCTGTCTTATGACCAAGTGAAACAGGGTTCGTACAGGTCATGGAAAACCTGGAATTTCATTTTCAAGGCCTGAAAAGTCATGGAATTTAATTTTCCGTCCTTGAAAGTCATCGAAAATTAAAGTTTTGTTTGGTAGATTAGTTACTGCAGGTGATAAAGCAAGGATAATACAAGATAAAGAGGAGCAATTAAACAACGTGAACGACATGCAGTTTGGTGGATACCAGAGTTTGTTTCTGTTTAACGGTTTCAAAAAATATGCTAAAACAAGTAAAGTTCTGAAAATTTTCAAAAAGTGACAGCTAAAGCCAAGGTCATAGAAAACTAGAAAAAGTCATGGAATTTGAAGAACTCAAAAGAGGACGAACCCTGTGATATGAACAATCATTTGAGCCACTCGTTTCATCATTTTTTTGGCTCCATACCCTAAAGGTTCTGCGACAGCTCTACCCGAGGGGCCATTTGTGGTTTACCTTAACCTAAAAAAAGCTGCACATCACCCTGTCCCTGACGGGTATCCACGTCATTTTTTTTGAAGGGTTATCCTCCCTGTAGCCTGCTCGCAGAGGCAACATTTTCGCGGTAATAACAAAAATGTCTTATTTGATCGACTCTCAGCAGCTTGATTTCAGCCTTTTAAAAATAACTACATGAGAAATTTCTGCAATTTGATTGGCTTAGAGCAGTGGAATTTCAGCCGAGCCTAATTTGAAATACCTACATGTGAGAATTACAAACCTTTTGCGGGTAGTAGTATAAGCAAATAATAGCATGATTTGTACGTGATATTTGGCATAAATACCACTCGTGATATTTCAAAATCGTCTCAAATTACGTATAACAATTTCGAAATATAACTCGTGGTATTTATACCAAATATTACTACAAATCATGGTATTACCTATACAAATATTGTATGATAAGAAGAGACCTGAAACATTGTAGAGGGGAGGGGTGTCGCATAATGAAAACCTAGTATTGAAATATGAGGTCCACTCAACGCGTAAATAGCTATTCGCCAGGTGCTTCTGAAATCGGTCTTATTTCTAAAATCGTACTGTGAAATACTCTGACATGTGGTTTGCCTTTTCTTCATGATGATTAACTACTCAAGGATGAGCCATTTTTACTAGCCTGTTCTAGGCTCCAAGATGGTGGGGAAAGCAGATAGAAAAAATAAAAATGCGCGTAAACAGAGTGGAAGTTGGGAAGAGAGGAGCGTGTTTCGCTCGCTCGCTTTTTTCCCTGCTCGCCCGCTCCTCGTCTGCACTGACCGACGACTAGCACAGGCTATTTTAAGCCAAGGTTAATGTTTTCACCTGTTACCTCAGTGATATTTTCACCACCAGAAGAGTCTGGCCGAACTCCTCAAAAACAGCACAAACTGAAACGGGTAATCTTGCAGATCATTGCGGTGTATTGCGTTCTTTCAGCCACAGCTTTAATTTGACTGAACAACATTAACAGCAATAACAACAAAATGAATGTATCAGCGTATAGTATTCAATACGAATTACTCAATGAGCCATAGCCAAGAATCTCTCACCTTAACTTCTATCGAAACTAAGTGCAAAACCTTTCTTATGAAAAACTGATTTATTGGCATGAGAATAAAAAACACTCACATTTTCATATCAATGCTACGCACCTAGCCTCTCTCTCAAAACAGAGGCTTGGGGTAACTCAGTTGCGTATTGAGAATACGATAACTGCCGGAAGGGAATCATTTGTTGACTGATTACTCTGGTCGTAAGGGTGCTCTCTAACTATCAAGTGCAATTAAAAAAGATAGCCAAGCTGTGACTTACAAATCATGTCATCTGGCGTGGCCAATACGATGCTTGGATTTCTCCGGAGATCAGCTTTCGAAACTCATGACCAGCGAGCTCGCAAGTTACTTTGCCTGTCACTAGTTCGCAGCAACCTCGAATATTGCTCGCAGGTGTGGGCTCCTCAAGCTGTTAATCGTATCCTTGACATCGAAAGAATTCAGCGGCGCGCAACAAAATTCATTCTGTCTTTGCCGAATCGGTCTGTAGTTAGTTATCAGCCGCGGCTTTTGAAAATTGGGCTACTACGTACTTAGATTTGGTGTACGTATTCAAATGTTTAGTTAGTTTATAGGACCCTTTTATTTCAGTCATAAATTCCACTAGGCGCACTGTCTCCTCCAAGGGAACGCTGTTGAATACGATTAGGGCCAACAGCGTCTCCTTTGACAACAGTCTTTAATGTAGAGCCCCAAGAATCTGGAATACTTTACCAGCCTACCTCCGGAACACTGGCTGTTCAGTAGCACACTTTAAGAAAGATCTTTTTAATTACTACTTGCATCTCACCATAGCTAGGTCTGATTATGATGTCGACACCCCCCAGACCTATAAGAGTGTGTGTATTAAGTGCCACACTAGTCCACCATTAAACAGCATGCTCGATCGTATGTGTTGTTGATTTTTATCGATGTCCTCCCCAATTCTGTTTTTGCATTGGCATTTCTTTTTTTGTCGTTTCTTAGTATTGTCATGCATCCTTGTTAGTTGTATTGCTAATTTTCAAATTTTTTCTTTTTCTTTTTTTTTTCTCGGGAGCTCGTAGTGGAGCTTGCTCTGTGAGTGATCCAGGCCTCTTGGCGAAGTTTATAAATAAATAAATAAATAAACTCCTGAACCAGGGAGGGAATTTGAAGTTGTTGTTTTTTTTTTTTTTTGTCTAAGTATATTTTATGCTAGAAACTAAATTTATTTCGCTACTCTCCTGTCTATTTTTTTCTTCCAAAAGAAAAGAGTTCAAAAGAGATTGCACTTGTTATAAGTGGACGAGAGTAAAAAACGAAATTAGGCAGCTTCAGTCACGAACATCTTGTCATTTATAGTGGGCAAAAATAAAAGATTCATATGATATCCAAACAATAAATGAACTTTCCCTTTAGGGATCTGGAAATATGCCCAAAGCAATTTTTTTGTATATATTTATTGCATGAAACTGCTAGAACGTAACACAAAGTTTACATGAAAACAACTAAATGTAAAGTCCATATGAAACGATTTTTTGTTGGTATTGCCTAAGAAAGGGGCATTCCTCGAGGATTTTGTAGATCGGTGTCGATCTACAAATACCCTGTTTCTTGTCGGGTTAATTTCTCTAGAATTTCTTAAGGGTTCAGCATTTATACTATTTTATTTTGTAAGACAGTTCAGTGAGCATAATTTATAGTAAAAAAATAAATAAATAAAAGAAATCCAGTATGTTGTGAGTTTAATTAAAAATTAATTTTCTCGCCTAGTATACCATCAAATCAATATAGTTTAGTGACTGTTCAGATGGAAAAGTTTCATATCCGCCTCCCGCCGACGTAGATTTTTATGGATCGGAGAATGGGGAAGCATTAACTTCCAGTGCTGGCCAGATTAAAAATAATAATACTAGAATAATCACTGATTTGTTTCTCGAATATATAATACCTATCGAAATAATTGATGCATGCATTTACAAGTAAATTGTACCGTAGATGTAATATCATAATTTCGGATCTCCAAATATTTTTAGAAAGTGCCCTCTTTCAAACCTTTCTAGCCAAGCTATCGTATTTATGAGAGTTCTGTCTATTGTTTGCCGATTTGATAATTCATTACAGCAAAGCAATCGTGAGTAGAGTAACTTTAATTAACCCGTGAAACAGTATCCGAGCAATCATTTCAATACTTAAAGTAAACATCAGAAAACAATAAAATTAGCCAGGGTGTAACCGCTACACTGCCTATTTTCTGTGTTAAGTAAAATCCCTCTGGCAAATTTATCGTCGTTGACTGGTACACACAGAATGAACTCATTCAGTATTCAAGGCTGCACTAACGGATACGTTGGCAACAAATAAGTAAGCCGGGTAACGAAATGCCTTAAGGCTGCAGGTAGGCTAGTGAATCGAACTTCTATAATTGTTTTTGGAACAATGCCTAATACAAAAGTGGCCTACTAATTGGCTCCCTAAGATCGAACTCTTTTTTAACAACAGTGATCAACGTCAATTTTCTCATAATAATAATGCCTAATCAAGTAGAAGGTTATGAGTTTTAGTAAAATGATGGCCTGAGGGACGATGTTTTGAAAATGGTGCAATATTTGATATTAAGCTTTATGAGGTGTGTTAAAAGGGAGTATCCATAGTTAATTCTCTATGAAAATCCATTACCATACTGCTTGTGGTAAAGAGTTCAAAGAACATTTACCCATATTGACAAGTTCAATTTCTTATAATTATTATTTAATACTACTTTCTGCCAATCCTTCCACTGTATTTTTTCCCTAAATGCTTAGAAATGTTAATCCTAACACAGGCATTTAAAAGAATAAATAGTGAAATTTTGAAATTGGAGATTTCTCTTCTCTCTTTGTCCTTGGAAAAAAGCCAGAAAGGTAAAAGGCCTGATTGTCACAAAATAAATGCAAGAACTAAACTTTATGCAATTTAAAGCCGCCATGTCAATAACATGGATATTTTGCCCTTGGCTTTAAGTGAATATTGGCTCTTAAACATGTTTGATGTTTGACAGGTGATCTTTTATGTGAACTGTTGGAAAAAAACATTACATAAGAATACATACACTTAAAGACACTACCTTATCCGAAGTAATTGCGGTTCTCTTTGTTACTCTGCATACCTACTGCAAAGAGTTAATAACTGAACTACCATAATGTTTGGATCACAAAAGACTTGCCCTCATGAAAGAATATATGGTGAGCTCAGTAACCTGTTTATCAGTGACATGCTAAAAGACACTTCCCCTTAAGCCGGCTCGGGGATAAGTTCTAGCTCTTATTAAATAAATGGGCAAGAAAATCCCTCATGCTCTCAAACGCACAGCCAACTCATGCAATGTTTTTTCTTTTCTTTTTGGTAAACAAGTAAAGTAGGTACCACTTCATGCCAACTATATCAGGTAATTGTAGCTAATTTATTGAGGATAAGTCTTAGATTAGGAATGCACGTAAATTAGGACCTACGTATAGGCCGCTTAATGCTTTTCAGCATAAAACCCAACAGCTCTTTTGTGATTATTTTCTTGCCCATGCATTTGAGACATTTAAAGTTGAATGAACTAACAGCTCTGAAGAAAGAAGCCAATTAAGACTAGATCTAGTTTTTTGTAGAACATTTTAACCAACACTATTTCCACCTGCTCAAAATGCTCTCAAAGAAAATTCCTTTATGATGTTTTTCTTTTCTTTCACGTTTTTCTTGTGTATTGCTTAGTTGTGCAGTTCGTCTGAAAGGTTGTCGTCTCGTTTACTCACAATTTTTGACACTGCCTGTTTTGGAAACTAGGGAAACCAAGCACCATGGGCGCTTTATAACTTATTCATTCCAGTCAGTTATTTTGAAATGATTTGCCTGTTCGTTTATACTTTGTGTCTTTCTTTCGTCGTTTTGGACGGGATTTGTCTCAGGGCGTAGATAGTTAAAAATATAATCGCTTCAAGCGCGTCGGAAACTGATAAGTTGCCACTGATTAACGTCTCGAGTTTTAGCCTGAATTAACCACTGTGTTAACTCTCCAAGGTTTGGAGGGAATTCGTTTTAACAAAATGTAAAACTGTTAATAGCGAATGTCTGTAAATATCGAGCAACCGGCGGCCACGGTCAAAAATTAAATTTCGCTCATATCTTGTCCATACATACTTATTAGTAAGTAACTAAATGTGGTGTAGTTTGGTTTTCAAAAGGGCGCTTGGATTTGCAGAAAATCAACAAAATCAATTTTCGTGGTCGGCGACTTGAAAACAACCAAAATTTGAGGCAAAATGAGGGGGTCTCAAAACGGCTTCGCTCGAACGCAAAAAGGAAGAAAGCGTGATAAAATATTCCCCGATAAATCAATTTGTAAAGGGTTTTAGCCCTAGTGTGGCGGTTAATTGTTAACTTAACGATAATGTGGAAGGTAAACAATTTTATTTTAGTTTTGGTTCTTTTTCAACTCAACGAAGTTTAAATTTAGCCCTAAAGTCGCGATTTTATTTTCAAGCAAGTGCTACACCTTGGTTTTTTTGAAACTCAAGCTATAAGTTAGTTAAACATTGTACTAAAACACATGTAAGAAGTGACACTTCCTCTTAAGCTGGCTCGGGGGTAATTCCTCGCTCTTATAAGAGCGAGAAATTTATGCATTGATGTTAGTATACATAAATGGGCAAGAAAATCCCTCATGCTCTCAAACACACAGCCAACTCATGCAATTCTTTTTTTTGGGGGGGTAAACAAGTAAAGTAGGTAGCTAATTTATTTAGGATATTTGTTATATTAGGAACGTACCGTAAATTAGGACCTACGTATAGGCCGCTTAATGCTTTTCAGCATAAAACCCAACAGCTCTTTTGTGATTATTTTCTTGCCCATGCATTTGAGACATTTAAAGTTGAATGAACTAACAGCTCTGAAGAAAGAAGCCAATTAAGACTAGATCTAGATTTTTGTAGAACATTTTAACCAACACTATTTCCACCTGCTCAAAAATGCCCTCAAAGAAAATTCCTTTATAATGTTTTTCTTTTCTTTCACGTTTTTCTTGTGTATTGCTTAGTTGTGCAATTCGTCTGAAAGGTTGTCGTCTCGTTTACTCTCAATTTTTGACATTGTCTGTGTTGGAAACTAGGGAAACCAAGCACCATGGGCTCTTTATAACTTATTCATTGCAATCAGTGTTTTTGAAATGATTTGCCTGTTCGTTTACTTTGTGTCTTTCTTTCTTCGTTTTAGACGGGATTTGTCTCAGGGCGTAGATAGTTAAAAATATAATCGCTTCAAGCGCGTCGGAAACTGATAAGTTGCCACTGATTAACGTCTCGAGTTTTAGCCTGAATTAACCACTGTGTTAACTCTCCAAGGTTAGGAGAGAATTCGTTTTAACAAAATGTAAAAATCTTAACCCGTAACGCACCACTGCGGAATGAATAAACCCCAGAAACTGTAGCCTTTAACGTCGTTAACGACAACTAAGGACGTCAGTGCATGAAGCGATTGCGTTTTAAAAATTATCGAACGAAGAAGCCGTCTTCGATCTGACACATTTCATACACTTTCTTTCAAAACGAGGAAAGAGAGACATCGACGAGCAGGTAAATCATTCAGTTCTATTTTCTTGAGCCCTGGCTCCCTATTCAGTTGAACAAATTCATTTAGTGCTACTGCAATACGGCTTGCATGACGGTGAAATAATATTGCATGTCTGAGTTAAATTCACCGACGGTCACACTAAAACCCAGTAAAAAGCAATCGAGCTTTTTGGGTGCTGTTATGTTTCACACACTCATAATAAATTCAAACAGAATTGTTTCTTGCGAACGCAGTTTTCAGTAACCGGTTTCAAGACACAAAGGCAAAAAACATTATTAAGGGGAACATTATAATATGTCCAATATTTCACGGAAAGTATCAACGAAAATAATCTACAGATATAGGGACGGCACTCGCATGTTACGTTATGTTTAGTTTGTTCGATTTCTTTCACCACTTTTATGAGCATAGTCGCGTTCCGGCATAAAGCTAAATGATTTAGTTACTGATGCTCGAGTCTTGGTCTTGGATCAGTTTAGTTTTCTGGGCAACCGAGCTCGATACGGATCCATCGAGCTCGATATATCAACCGAGCTCGATCGACCATCGATCTCGGGGAACCGTACTCGATATCTTGATGAAGACCGAGCACGAGTGGATATCGAGCTCGGTATCAAGATATCGAGTACGGTTCCCCGAGATCGATGGTCGATCGAGCTCGGTTGATATATCGAGCTCGATGGATCCGTATCGAGCTCGGTTGCCCAGAAAACTAATATGATCCGAAAAAAGAAACGATTTTTTTTTATTTTCAAAGATATGCCATAGAATTCTCTGGGCGCCATTTAGTTTTCTATCATCGGAATATTAGAACTTCAGGCTAGAGTAACAATAGTGTATTTATTGTTTCTATTTAATTTTGTTTAATTTTGTCTTTAATTACAGGACCTGTAATGACCGTCTTGGGCATCTTGGTGATTTGCCTACAGTTCCAATATTCGCATTCGACACCGTCTCAAACACAATTAAAAACACCATCGGAAACTTCGACAACAGCT
Source organism: Porites cylindrica (assembly GCA_964035525.1). Taxonomy (NCBI): domain Eukaryota; kingdom Metazoa; phylum Cnidaria; class Anthozoa; order Scleractinia; family Poritidae; genus Porites; species Porites cylindrica. The sequence goes on along the minus strand of OZ037784.1, from coordinate 35,053,058 downwards.
TCAATAGAATCGCTAGCGACGACATTGGTGTCGTTGTCTCCTTCAGTGTCATTGTCAGCAGAAACATCAAAATCAGTCTGGCCATTACCTTCTGGATCATCATTAATGTCCACTTTACAATCAACATCACCTTTAGTGGCATCTTCAGCATCTGACTCCGCATCACGGGAAGAAACATTGTTAATATCATCAGCAACATTGGCGTCGGTGTCTCAGACAGTATCAGTGTTAGTATCAACATCATTCTCATTGTCACCATTAGCATTTGTATCGGCATCAGCATTACTCTCACCCACAACACCCCTATTCAAGTCCTCAACCCTGCTGGTTTCACAAGCGGCATCTTCAGCTTCATTTTCAGCATCGTCACTGGAAGTGTTATCAGTATCACTAGCAGCGTCGGTATCAGAGTCACCATCGAAATCTTTTTCAGTAGTGCCTTCAATTTCAGTGTCACATTCAACATCAATAACAGTGTCACGATCATCATCAGTGTCAATATCACCAACAAAATCCTTGTCAGCATATTCGGCATCAGTGACAATGTCTCGACCATCATCTTTGCCATCATTATCATTGGTATCAGTGTCTGCATTACAATCACTGACAGTGTCACCGTCAAGTTTATTGTCACAGACAAAATCTATGTCAGCGTCGCGATTATCAGTATTACAAACAACACCCTTGCCACTGTCTGCATCAGTCTCGAAACAAGCAGTGCCTTCAATATCATCGTCAAACAAAACGTCCATGTCAGTTTCACATTCATTATCAGTGTCTTTGTCGCCCACATTCCTAACAGTTTCATCGTTAGTACTGAAGCCGCCAAATCTACCTTCTTTTTCAGAATCAAAACCAGAATCCCCTTCAGTGTCAACATCTGCATCCGAGTCCACATTAAAATCAATAACAGTTCTACCTTCGCCGCTATTGTCACACACGCCATCTGTGTCGGGGTCAAAACTATCATCGATACCATTGGTACTAACGGCATCGATGTTAGCGTCACCATCAGAACCATTGTCACGAGCACATTCCGAACTATTGTCAATGTTACCCTCAAAATCTATGTCAGGGCAACTGTCACGATCAGTGCATGTGTCACTTGCGGCAACATCACTGCTGACAACATCTTTGCGGGGGTCGCTTTTAGTGTCAAAGTCAGTAACACTACCTATCGTGATTTCAACATCAGTTTCAGTATCGCCAACAGCATCAAGGTTTTTTCCTCTATCATTATCATTGTCCGCGCTGCTGCCGATAACAGTGTCACCACCGGCATCCTTGTCAGTGTTTCTTTCAGCACAATCTTTAGCGGCACGATCAGTTTCAGTTTTACCAACACCGTCCTTCTCAGATACACAATCATCATTCCATCTAACAGCTTCCTCATCAGTCGCATTATTAAAGACTCAGTCAATATCATCAGCAGCACCAGTGTCATTAGCAGCTTCGTTTTCAGTGTCACTATCAAAATCTACTTCAATAGTTGCTTCAAAATTATCGTTTCTGTCACCTACAACATCTATTTCAATAACGATATTAGCATTGAGGCTGGCTGCACCTTCAGCTTCAATGACAAAGTACTCTTCGTTGCCAGTGTCACAACAACAACTGAAATCTAAGCCAGTGTCGACATCTTTGCCGTTGCCTCCATCGAAAGCAGCTTATCCAACATCATCCACCTCTGTCCTGCAATCAGTATTAGAGCCTGTATCGCCATCTTCGTCATGTATAGCATCAAAATCGAAGTCACCATTATCGCTGTCATCATTAGAATTAACGTCAATGACACCCTCCATTTCAGTGTCATCTATATCGGTACCAATTCCGTCATCATTCGTGTTGGGATCCCCTTCGGAATTATTCTCAGCGACATCCTCCTCAATAACTGTCCCATCATCAACGTCAGAAGTTCCATCGTTATCCCTATCACTAGCAAAACCAGCAACCCTGACAGCTTCACAATCGATGTCACCGGCACCATCAGCATCGGTTTCATGGTCACCATCAGTTGCTGCTCCTGTAACACAATCGGCAATAGCGTCACCGACAGCATACATTACAATACCACCGACAGGTTTGCGAGATAAACGATCAGCATCATCTTCACCTAATTCATCAGTTTCAGTGCCACCAATATCATCGGTGTCAGCAATCGCTTCATTGTCTGTATCTCCAACTACTTCATCACTTGCGTCGTTATCACAATCAGCATCAAGTGCAGTACCACCGGCAGTATCAGTGACGCAACCAACATCGGCACAAACGATTTCTTCATACGATTTAGTAGAAAAATCTACATTGGTGTCACTATCAGTACGATTGTCACGAACAAGTTCAGGATCATTGTCAATATCACAACCAACATCCGCGTCGGCGTCGACGTCAAGGCTAAAATCTCCATTAACTTCGGCAACATTATCAAAGTCAGCCTCCGTGCAAGTGTCCCTTTCAATAACTGCCCCAGCTTCAATGTCAGAAGCTCTATTAGCATCGCTATCACTAGAAAAAATAGCAACTGTGTCAGTGTCAAAATCGATGTCCGTGTTACCACCGGTATCATTGTTGACTAACCGGTCAGCATTAGTGTCACTGACACCATCAGCTCCGAATCCTGCCACACACTTAGCGTCAGCTTTACCACCAACATCTTATACATGGATACCCACAATATCTGCTGAAGAGGCACGATCAACATCACCTAATACATCAACGGCAGTTTCACCCGGAGCCCCTTATTTATCTATGTCTCCAACTCTTCCATCACTTGGGTCAGAGTCACAATCAGCATCTCTGTCGGCATCAGTGTCGCTACAAACATCCTCGTCAGTATCACTATTAGCAACGAATTCTGCAACAAAATTGGTAGTAAAATCAGCATCAATGACAGTGTCAACAGCATCCTTGTCAGTGTCACTATTAGCACCATTGTCACGAACACGTTCAGAAACATTGTCATTGTCAGAATCAACATCAATGTCGGAGTCGACATCAAGACTACTGTCTGTATTACCATCGGCAAAATTATCTAACACGACATCCGTGCCAGTGTCGCTTTCAGTATCAAGGTCAAAACAGCAACTGCGTTTTTCTTTGTCAGTGGTACTACCGAGTGCAGAATTATCATTGACGACCTTATCAGTATCACCACTGGCATCAGTGTCAATATTTCTTTCTGCCCCAGTATCAGCAGCACCATCGGTACCAGTTTCACCAACACCTTCTTTGTCTTTGTCTCAATCAGCATTACATTTATCACAATGGTCGACAACAAAACGCATCGCTCTGCTACAGTCATTCCTAGAGCCAGTATCGCCATTATCGTCATTCACAGCATCTTTAGCATCTGAGTTCGCTTCACAGGAAGAAACATTGTTAAAATCATCAGCAGCATTGGCGTCGGTGTCTCAGACAGTCTCAGTGTTAGTACCAACATCATTCTCATTGTTACCAGTAGCATATGTATCGGCATCGGCATTGCTGTCACCCACAACACCCCTATTTATGCCTTCAACCCTGTTGATTTCACAAGCGGTATCATCAGCTTCATTTACAACATTGTCACTGGAAGTGTCGTCAGAATCACTGCCTGCGCCGGTATCAGAGTCTCCATCGGAATCTTTTTCAGTGGCACCTTTAATTTCAGTGTCACATTCAACGTCAATAACAGTGTCACGATCATCATCAGTGTCATTATCACCAACAAAATCCTTGTCAGCATATTCGGCATCAGTGGCAATGACTAGCCCATCATCTCTGACAGTATTATCATTGGTATCATTGTCTGCATTACAATCACTGACAGTGTCACCGTCAAGTTTATTGTCACAGACAAAATCTATGTTAGCGTCGCAATCATCAGTAATACAAACAACACCCTTGTCACTGTCTGCATCAGTCTCGAAACAAGCAGTGCCTTCAATATTATTGTCAAACACGACATCCATGTCAGTTTCACATTCATTATCAGTGTCTCTGTCACCCACATTCCTAACAGTTTCATGGTCAGCCTTGAAGCCAGCAAATGTACCTTCTTTTTCAGAATCAAAACTAGAATCCCTGTCAGTGTCACCATCTGCATTAGACTCCTCATCAAAATCAATAATAGTTTTACCATCGGCGCTATTGTCAAAGACACCATCTGTGTGGGTGTCAAAATTATCATCAATACCATTGATATCAACGGCATTCATGTTAGCATCACCATCAGCACCATTGTCACGAGCACATTTCGGACTATCGTCAATGTCACTCTCAAAATCTATGTCAGAGCAACTGTCAGGGTCAGTGCATGTATCACTTTCGGCAACATCATTGCTGAAAACATATTTGCGGGGGGCACTTTTAGCGTCAAAGTCAACAACACTACCTATCGTGAATTCAGTATCAGTTTCAGTATCGCCAACAGCATCAAGGTTTTTTCCTCTATCATCACCAATGTCAGCGCTATTACCGGTAACTGTGTCACCACCGACATCCTCTTCAATGTTTCTTTCAGCATCATCTTCAGCAGCACGATCAGTTTCAGTTTTACCAACACCATCCTTCTCAGATACGCAATCATCTTTCCATCTAACAGCCTCATCATCATACACATTATTAACGACTCAGTCAATATCATCAGCAGCACCAGTGTCATTAGCAGCTTCGTTTTCAGTGTCACTATCAAGATCTACGTCAATAGCTGGTTCAAAATTATCGTTTCTGTCACCTACAACATCTATTTCAATAACGATATCAGCATCGAGGTTAGCTGCACCTTCAGCTTCAATGACAATGTACTCCTCGTCCCCAGTGTCAAAGCAGCAACTGAAATCCAAGCCAGTGTCGACATCAGTGCCGATGCCTCCATCGAAATCAGCTTATCGAACGTCATCCACTTCTGTGCTGCAATCAGTATTCGAGCCTGTATCGCCATCTTCGTCATTTATAGCATCAAAATCGAAGTTACCATTTTCGATGGCATCATTAGAATTAACGACAATGACACTCTCCATTTCAGTGTCATCTATATCGGTACCAATTCCGTCATCATTCGTGTCGGGATCCCCTCCGGAATTATTCCCAGCAACATCTTCCTCAATAACTGTCCCAGCATCAACGTCAGAAGTGTCTATATCAGCCTCGGCGTCGTTAGCATCATCAACAACGGTTACAATATCATCATTGGACTCATCAGCATCAATATCTGTATCATTTACACCTTCATCAGTATCAGAGTCACTCTCTCTCTCAGTGCCATCTCCGCAGCCTGTAAAAGTGTCAACTTTTGTATTAAAATCATCACCATTTTCTCCGTCAAAATCTGTGCCGGGATCAACATCATCACACGCTTCAGCTGCCACTGCTGGACCAGAGTCATCGTTATACGAACTTATAACATCGTCAGTACAACCGTCAATATCGTCGTCTTGGGAGTATGTCACATCAGATATGAAAAACCACGGGGGCCGCCCAAGTATGAACAGAAGAACAGCAACAAAACATACCGTGGTACCAAAGAACTCGGAAACTACTACCCAAATACCCACGAGAACAATACCGGACAAGGGTAAGTTCTTGAGTCTTGTAAAGTTTTGAAGGTGACAGTTTTTAAGTGTAACTATGTTTCAAATTTAAGCCTGCGAGCAAATTAGTAAAAATGTCTAAAGCGATACGTTGCGTCTCAAACTTAAGCTCTACACGAGAACTCATTTGTATAACTCTTACAAGATAAAGCTACCATCTCGGTCTTTTTCACTCACAGGAGATACTAAGAGCTCAAATGGTTCAAACAGCTTACCTGGCGTGGCGGTGGGAAGTTTCTTTGGGGGTGCAGTCGTAACCTTATTAATATGCCTCCTTGTGGTGTTTGTAAAGCGTACAAAGAAGAGAAAATCCCACGTCTCTGACTTACCATTAACAGTACGGGAGCAACCCACAGATGAACCGCAGGTGGAAAATCAGGAAAATTTTTCCAATTGGAGACCGCCAAAGGACAACGGGCCGTTTTTACTAAGAAAGGCTTTCTCTGAAGCAAATGTCTTGCCGCTGCAGATGCTGCCTACAAAAAGGACCCTTCCAGAACGATTTTAGTCTCTTCTCTCCCCAGCGTTTGGTATACTTATACTTTCTATTTATGCTATTCTGTGCCTGTTATTCAATATAACGTTAATCAGTGGGAAGATGAGAATGAGGAGATCGAGTGGTTACTTAGTTCGTAAGCAAACAAACATTTTATGTTTTCTTCTTGTTGGCCCTATATATACTCTATCTATGCCGAGGTGATCAGGGGAACTGGAGCCGATAAAAATTGAATGAATAATAAAGGCTAGCTATTAAACAGCTCAAAATGACCGTTCCAGCCGATTAGTTCTGACATACTAAAGAGTCCTAAATAATTGCTGCCCCTTAGGGTTTCTAAGATGTCTAACAGGAGTTCCTGCATGTGTTTTAAAGCGTAGAAAGAAGAGAAAATCCCACGTGTCTGACTTACCATTAACAGTACGTGAGCAACCCTCAGGTGAACCGCAGGTGGAAAATCAGGAAAATTTTTCTAATTGGAGACCGCCAAAGGACAAGGGCCCTTTGCGAGACGGAATAACGAATATCTGTATACCGCTGACCCGCGTGTAGGCCGTATTTAGTGTAGGATAAGTGGGTGTAAGAAAGTGTTTAAGTATTACGTATTATGTCTGTTAGATGATTTTCAATCGTCTTGTTATTATTCTATACCTCAGTTATAGTCTACTGTGGTAGCCATCTTCCGAACACTAGGATATGGAAGAATTTCTAACAAAGACGAAGTTTCCTTTTTTAAAATTCAATATGATTTTTAAAGCAATTTCTTTCTTTCATTTTTTGATTTTTTAGTTTAATTAATGTTAAATAACCAACCAATGTACAATTTTGGGAGCTGTAAAGTACGCTGTAATAAGGTATTCATAAAATGTAAAATTTTGGACAATGAGGGCATGATGCACTTATCGCATTCAAGACAATACACAAACCATTCTCAATTAAATGTTCCTATTTAAATCAGGCATATTCACAGAACATTGCTCCTAGGAAAATATTGTTGCATAAATGGAACAGGAACTATACGTGGGCTCCCACATATAGGAATACCGTATTTATTCGAATAAGCGCCCATCCTTGAGGCAGAAGAAAGAAGACGACGGAGTTTTCTTCAAAGTATTTCTCAGCAACCTTGCTTTATTACGTCTTCCGGTTTCGTTATTACAATTTATTGTTTTTTTTTTTGCAAAATAAACATACTACACTTGCTGAAAATAGTGAAAATTTATGATAAGCACCCAGCCTCGAAAAAACGCCCAGGGCGCGCTGTTAATCGAATAAATACGGTACTCAAAACGGTTCAGAGGTGCGTTTTAGATCCACGCTCAGTTTGTTGTAGAATCTGAACATTGATTTTAACTAGGAATTACTGAGAAAGACAAATTTACGTTAGTCTTCGTTTTTACTAAGAAAGGCTTTCTCTGACGGAAATGTCTTGCCGCTGCAGATGATGCCTACAAAAAGGACCCTTCCAGAACGATTTTAGTCACTTCTCTCTCCAGCGTTTAGTGTACTTATACTTTCTATTGATGCTATTCTATGCCTGTTATTCAATATAACGTTAATCAGTGGGAAGATGAGAATGAGGAGATCGAGTGGTTACTTAGTTCGTAAGCAAACAAACATTTTATGTTTTCTTCTTGTTGGCCCTATATATACTCTATCCATGCGGAGGTGATCAGGGGAACTGGAGCTGATAAAAATTGAATGAACAATAAAGTCTAGCTATTAAACAGCTCAAAATGACCGTTCCAGCCGGTTAGTTCTGACATAGGAAAGAGTCCTAAATAACTGCTGCCCCTTAGGGTTTCTAAGATGTCTACCAGGGGTTCCTTGATGTGTTCATTTATACCCCCAGTTTGAGTGATATTTTGCCCAGAAACACACGCATATCAGCTTTAAAATACTACAAGACATGACCTGACAGTTACCTTAAGTTTAAGTTTACCTTAAGTGTACCAAAGATTTCGTTGGTATACCTCATCCTCGGGAGCAGAATTTCCACCCAGCAAAATGCTCCACGATATTTAACCGGTTAAATATTTGGGAGCAAGCTCCCGGGGGAAATTGAGCGAACTTGAAAATGCTCCCTCGTGTGTACTGACACAAAATGAGCCTGGAGCATTCTCGGGGAGCAAAACCCCTCGTGTGTATCGGCCTTTACCGTCGTCTGGGACTCACGCGTTTCGCGCCAAAATCTCACCCAGTTTCGTCGTTCGCTCCTCAAAAAACCGATGTTGAGGGAAAAAAAGGACTGCTTTGCAGTTTATATATTACGTAATCTATTATGAGAAATCGTGGAACTGAGCGGGTATTGTTTTTTTAATTATTATTTTATTTTTTAAGTAGTTATTATTTTTTTAATCGTGGTTCTATTGTCACTGGTTTCCAGAAATGCAGGGCCTCCCTATCTTGGTTGTTGTTGTTGTTGTTTTTTTTTGTCGTTTTCAAATTTTTTGTATTTCACTGCTCCTGATTTCAAACAGTAGTGATTTGTGGGGCCTTTTTTCTAGTGGTCTGTCGCTTTGTGATGACTTTCGTAAAAAAACGAGTTTCTTATTACCCTGCATGTCTGGACATATCAAAGCCAGGCACTCACAAGGCGAGGACAAAGTCCCTTGTTTGTATCCATGGTATTTAGATTAGTAGTGTTATTCATTACAAATAATAGCCAGAGCCGTAGCTGGACCTGTTGAGCCAGACACATTAAGTCTGTGAATGGATTTGTTTTCTTTAGACTCAGTTATCTGGATTATAGTGACTTGCAATTGTTTGTTATTTTTATATTCGAAGTCGATTTTTCGGTGACATATTTCATGACAAGTACTGAAAATAGTGTTTAGGAGCCTCCAGATCATGTGGAGGAGGATACTCCCAGGCACCACCGCGGTCAAACGTCTAAATCGTTATTTTTGTTTTTTATTGCTGGTATTTCATTTACCAGTTAGAGAAAAATGGGGAAAGATGTATCAATCAGTTAGTCAACATAACTATCTTTCCATTTTTCTCAAAATTTTGACCTTTTTTCGCTGAAAACGCTTCGCGCTAAAAGAGAATCATGTTTGAAAATGGCGCCGATAATAACGTCAGCATCGGTTTTCAATCACTTAGTTTAAAAAGTTTAGTAAACTAACAGGATGTTGGTAATACCCTAAACTTTCGATAGTGAAAGTAGCGACCTTAACTTTGAAGTATTTCGCTTAACTTTTGCAAATTTCACTCATTTGACCGCTGTGAACTCCCAGGCCCCCCTTCAAGGTTCTGGTGATGGCCCCCGTAACAAAAAACCTAGCTACGGCCCTGATAGCACAAGTCGGTTTGTTGTGGGCTGATAGGCAGCGCTCTACAACACATCAATCAATAGTAATGTTCTCCATAGCATTTTAAAAATGTTGCTTAAAAGCTCTGTTTTTTGGAAATTAGACCCCCTTTTTCAAAACTATAATAGCATTATAGACCAGTAGCTTTTACCTTCAGCAGCGTCATATTTCATTAAATTTTAACAGAGTGAAAGGGAAATGCGGGAACCGAAGAAGTTCTTCAGTGTTAAACATCCTATTGTCAACTGCTGATGTTAATGATCACAAGCGCATTGCTTCCGTTTTGAATGATCTGTGGCTTGCTGAAGCAGTTTTTAATAGTCAGATTAGTGCGAGTGTGAAGTTTTATTCAACGTTTTCGACGCGTTGGTTTTCTCTTTTAAACCCTCCTCTCCTATAATAATACTCAAAGGAAAATTTCTAAAAAATAGTTCTTTGCAGCGAAACTTGTGCCAAGGAGGTTTTTGGGCTACTACTTAGATTTGGTGTCCGTATTCATATGTTTAGTTAGTTTATAAGACCCTTTTATTTCTGTCATGAATTCCACTAAACCCAGGCGTACTGTATCCTCCAAGGGAACGCTGCTGAATACTATATGATTAGGGCCAACACCGTCACCTTTGAGAACAGTTTTTACTGTAGAGCCCCAAGAATCTGGAATACTTTACCAGCCCACCTCCGGAACACTGGCTGTCCAGTAGCGCGCTTTAATAAAGATCTTTTTAATTACTACTTGCATCTCTCTATAGCTAAGTCTGTTTATGATATCGACACCCCCCAGACCTTTAAGAGGGCTTGCTCGATCCGTTTATGTGTTGTTGATTTTTTATCGATGTCCTCCCCAATTCCGTTTTTTTGCATTGGCATTTCTTTTTTGGTCGTTTCTTAGTATAGCTTAGTATTGTCATTCTTGTTAGTTGTATCACTAATTTTCGTTTTTTTTCTCTGGAACTCGTAGTGGAGCTTGCTCTGTGAGTGATCCAGGCCTCTTGGGGAAGTTTATAAATAAATAAATAAATAAATAAACTCCTGAATCAGGGAGTGAATTTGAAGTATTCTTTTTTTTGTCTAAGTATATTTTATGCTAGAAACTAAATTGATTTCGCTACTCTCTTTTCTATTTTTTCTTCCAAAAGAAAAGAGTTCAAAGGAGATTGCACCTGTTATAAGTGGACGAGAGTAAAAGACGAAATTAGACAGCTTCAGTCACGAACATCTTTTCATTTATAGTGGGCAAAAAAAAAAAAAGATTCATATCATATCCAAACAATAAACGAACTTTCCCTTTAGGATCTGGAAATATGCCCAAAGCAATTTTTTTGTATGTATTTCTTGCATGAAACTGCTAGAACTTAACACAAAGGTTACATGAAAACAACTAAATGCAAAGTCCATATGAAACAATTTCTTGTTGGTATTGCCCAAGAAAGGGGCATTCGGGAGGATTTTGTAGATCGGTGTCGATCTACAAATACCCTGTTTCTTGTCGGGTTAATTTCTCTAGAATTTCTTAAGGGTTCAGCATTTATGCTATTTTATTTTGTAAGACAGTTCAGTGAGCATAATTTATAGTAAAAAAAAATAAAGGAAATCCAATATGCTGTGAGTTTAATTAAAAATTAATTTTCTCGCCTAGTATACCATCAAATCAATATAGTTTAGTGACTGTTCAGATGAAAACGTTTCATATCCGCCCCCAGCCGCCGTAGATTTTTAAGGATCGGAGAATGGGGAAGCATTAACTTCCAGTGCTGGCAAGATTAAAAGTAATAATACTAGAATAATCACTGATTTGTTTCTCGAGTATATAATACCTATCGAAATAAGTGATGCACGCATTTACAAGTAAATTGTACCGTAGATGTAAAATCATAATTTCGGATCTTCAAATATTTTTGGAAAGTGCCCTCTTCCAAACCTTTCTAGCCAAGCTATCGTATTCATGAGAGTTCTATCTATTGTTTGCCGATTTAATAATTCATTACAGCAAAGCAATCGTGAGTAGAGTAACTTTAATTAACCCGTGAAACAGTATTCGAGCAATCATTCCAATACTTTAAGCAAACATCAGAAAACAATAAAATTAGCCAGGGTGTAACCGCTACACTGTCTATTTTCTGTGTTAAGTAAAATCGCTCTGGCAAATTCATCGTCTTTGACTGGTACACACAGAATGAACTCATTCAGTATTCAAGGCTGCACTAACGGATACGTTGGCAACAAATAAGTAAGCCGGGTAACGAAATGCCTTAAGGCTGCAGGTAGGCTAGTAAATCGAACTTCTATAATTGTTTTTGGAACAATGCCTAATACAAAAGTGGCCTACTAATTGGCTCCCTAAGATCGAACTCTTTTTTAACAACAGTGATCAACGTCAATTTTCTCATAATAATAACAATGCCTAATCAAGTAGAAGGTTACGAGAATTAGTAAAATGATGGCCTGAGGGACGATGCTTTAAAAATGGTGAAATATTTGAATAAGCTTTATGCGGTGTGTTAAAAGCGAGTGTCCATAGTTAATTCTCTATAAAAATCCATCACTATACTGCTCATGGTAAAGAGTTCAAAGAACATTTACCCATATTGACAAGTTTAATTTGTTATAATTATTATTTAATATTACTTTCTGCAATCCTTCCACTGTATTTTTTTCCTAAATGCTTACTAATCGGAAATGTTAATCCTAACACAGGCATTTAAAAGCATAAATAGTGAAATGTTGAGATTGGAGATTTCTCTTCTCTCTTTATCCTTGGAAAAAAGCCAGAAAGGTAAAAGGCCTGATTGTCACAAAATAAATGCAAGAACTAAACTTTATGCAATTTAAAGCCGCTATGTCAATAACATGGATATTTTGCCCATGGCTTAAAGTGAATATTGGCTCTTAAACATGTTTGATGTTTGACAGGTGATCTTTTATGTGAAATGTTGGAAAAAACATTACACAAGAATACATACACGACTAAAGACACTACCTTATGCGAAGTATTTGCGGTTCTCTTTGTTATTCTGCATACCTACTGCAAAGAGTTGATAACTGAACCATCCCAGGATAGACTACCATAATGTTTGGATCACAAAAGACTTGCCCACATGAAAGAATATATGGTGAGCTTAGTAACCTGTTTATCAGTGACATGCTAAAAGACACTTCCTCTTAATACGGCTCGGGGATAAGTTCTCTTATTACATAAATGGGCAAGAAAATCCCTCATGCTCTAAAACGCACAGCCAACTCATGCAATGTTTTTTTTGATAAACTAGTAAAGTAGCTACCACTTCATGCCAGCTATCTCAGGTAATTGTAGCTAATTTGAGTATAAGTCTTACATTAGAAATGCACCGTAAATTAGGACCTACGTATAGGACGCTTAATGCTTTCCAGCATAAAACCCAACAGCTCTTTTGCCCATGCATTTGACACATTTAAAGTTGAATGAACTAACAGCTCTGAAGAAAGAGGACAATTAAGACTAGATCTAGATTTTTGTAGAACACGAAAGTTTTAACCAACACTATTTCCACCTGCTCAAAAATGCTCTCAAGGAAAATTCATTTATGATGTTTTTCTTTTCTTTTACGTTTTTCTTGTGTATAGCTTAGTTGTGCAATTCGTCTGAAAGGTTGTCGTCTCGTTTACTCACAATTTTTAACGTTGCCTGTTTTGGAAACTACCGACTGGATAATTCACAACACACTGAACAGCTGATTCATGTTAACTTCCGTGAGAAAACTAACTTTGCAACAGGAACTGAAAGTAGAAGTGTTTTATTTTCTATATCAACTAAACAAATACACAGTTTCTTATGTGCCTCAGTCTCCGATGTAATCTTTCCTTTTCATTGTTGGCACTTTTTGTAAACGTAAAACGAAGAACATTTCTCTAAATTCTTTTGCTTAGCCAGTTATTTCCAAGAAATTGAAACAGTCTTTAATTTAAATATTTGAGGCCCTGGGAAAACCTTTAAAAGGAAGCGGTTGTCAAATTTTTGGTAATTTGGTGGTAGATGTCCTAACACACATGCATGTTGTGTTAAAAGAGACGAAGAAAAAAGGGAGTAGTGTATACGTCCGTCGCTGGATTTTTACAATAAGAAACCCATGTGGAAGTAAATTCATAAGTTGTTAGCGTACGTTTATTTGGTTGTATCCATGGTAACACGTTCTATACTGTTCATTTCATTCTATTGTAAACATGGAAACCAAGCGCCATGGGCGCTTATAACTTATTCATTCCAATCAGTTCTTTTGAAATGATTGACCTGTTCGTTTACTTTGTGTCTTTCTTTCGTCATGGAAAACTAGAAAAAGTCATGGAAAGTCATGGAATTTGAAGAACTCAAAAGAGTACGAACCCTGTGATATGAACAAACATTTGAGTGACACTCGTTTCATCCTTTTTTTTAGCTCCATACCGTAAAGGTTCTGCGACAGCTCTACCCGAGGGGGCATTTGTGGTTTACCTTAACCTAAAAAAAAACTACACGTAACCCTGACCCTGACGAGTATCCACGTCATTTTTTTAAAGGGTTATTCTCCTTGTAGCCTGCGAGCAGAGGCTACATTTTCTCCATTTTCTCGGTACGAACTGGCGTCGCACGCCAGCTCTCATACCGAGAAAATGAAGCCTCTGCTCGCACGGTATCCTCCCTGGGACCCTAATGGGAAAAGATCTGATTACCGCGCCATTCCGGTGTGACGAAGTTAGTTGTTCGACAATCTTTACTGTTCATTACATAATACAGCTTTATTCCCAAAACTCCGATATTATCGTTTTCATGAGTGAACAAAAACCTTATCCAATTAAGTTTTTGTGTTGGCGTAAGAGCTATCGGGTTTAGTGTAGACACATCAGAGACAATACACAGAGTAAGATAAGGACCCCTTTCAAGACTTTCAAAGGATAATTGGCCAAACTTCATTCTACAGTGATATGCTGGTTTGTGTTGGATCCGTTAAATTGAGGACAATCTATAAAAAAAAAGGCAGAGGTTATATTTATTTAGTGATAATCCGTATTTTTTCACGCCATTAAAATTCCGTATTCTAAGAGTTCTTTTAACTAAAAAACAAAAATGTCTGATTTGATCGACTCTCTGCAGCTTGATTTCAGCCTTAAATAGATGTGAAAATATTGTATGATAAGAAGAGACCTGAAACATTGTAGAGGGGAGGGGTGTCGCATAATGAAAACCTAGCATTGAAATATGAGGTCCACTCAAAGCGTAAATAGCTATTCACCAGGTGCTTCTGAAATCGGTCTTATTTCTAAAATCGTACTGTGAAATACTCTGACATGTGATTGCCTTTTTTGCATGATGATTAACTATTCAAGGATGAGCCATTTTTACTAGCCTGTTCTAGGCTCCAAGATGGTGGGGAAAGCAGATAGAAAAAAATAAAAATGCGCGAAAACAGCGTGGGAGTTGTGAAGAGACGAACGTGTTTCGCTCGCTCGCTTTTTTCCCTGCTCGACCGCTCCTCGTCTGCACTGACCGACACCTAGCACATGCTATTTTAAGCCAAGGTTAATGTTTTCACCTGTCACTTGATATTTTCACCACCAGAAGAGTCTGACCGAACTCCTCAAAAACAGCGCAAACTGAAACGGGTAATCTTGCAGATCATCGCGGTTTATTGCGTTCTTTCAGCCACGGCTTTGACTGAACAACATTAACAACAACAACAAAATGAATGTATCAGCGTATAGTATTCAATACGAATTACTCAATGAGCGATAGCCGAGAATCTCTCACTTTAACTTCTATCGAAACTAAGTGCAAAACCTTTCTTATGAAAAACAGATTTATTGGCATGAGAATAAAAAAAAAACACTCACTTTTTTCATATCAGGCTACGCACTTAGCCTCTCTCTCAGACAGAGGCTTGGGGTAACTCTCAGTTGGGTATTGATAACAATAATTGAATACGATAGCTGCGGGAAGGGAATCATTTGTTGACTGATTACTCTGGTCGTAAGGGTGCTCTCTAATTATCGAGTGCAATTAAAAAGATAGCCAAGCTGTGACTTACAAGTTATGTCATCTGGCGTGGCCAATAGGATGCTTGGATTTCTCCGGAGATCAGCTTTCGAAACTCATGACCAGCGAGCTCGCAAGTTACAATTACCTGTCACTAGTTCGCAGCAACCTCGAATATTGCTCGAAAATGTGGGCTCCTCAAGCTGCTAATCTTATCCTTGACATGGAAAGAATTCAGCGGCGCGCAACAAAATTCATTCCGTCTTTGCCGTATCGGTCTTGAGTTAGTTATGAGCAGAGGCTTTTGAAAATTGGGCTACTACTTAGATTTGGTGTACGTATTCAAATGTTTAGTTAGTTTCAGTAGGACCCTTTTATTTCAGTCATGAATTCCACTAGACCCAGGCGTACTGTCTCCTCCAAGGGAACGCTGTTGAATACGATTAGGGCCAACACCGTCACATTTGAGAACAGTTTTTACCGTAGAGCCCCAAGAATCTGGAATACTTTACCAGCCCACCTCCGAAACACTGGCTGTTCAGTAGAGCACTTTAAGAAAGATCTTTTTAATTACTACTTACATCTCACTATAGCTAAGTCTTTTTATGATATCGACAGCCCCCAGACCTATAAGAGTGTGAGTATTAAGTGCCACACTAGTCCGCCATTGAACAGCATGCTCGATCGTATGTGTTGTTGATTTTTTATCGATGTCCTCCCCAATTCTGTTTTTGCATTGGCATTTCTTTTTTGGTCGTTTCTTAGTATTGTCATTCTTGTTAGTTGCTCACTCTGTGTGTGATCCAGGCCTCTTGGCGAAGTTTATAAATCAATAAATAAATGAACTCCTGAATCAAGGAATGAATTTGAAGTATTCTTTTCTCTTTTTTAGTCTTAGTTCATTTTATGCTAGAAACTAAATTGATTTCGCATCTTGTCATTTATAGTGGGCAAAAATAAGATTCATCCTGGATTCATGTCTTATCCAAATAATAAATGAACTTTCCCTTCAAGGGGATCTGGAAATATGCCCAAAGCCATTTTTTTGTATATATATTTATTGCATGAAACTGCTAGAACTTAACACAAAGGTTACATAAAAACAACTAAATACAAAGTCCATATGAAACGATTTCTTGTTGGTATTGCCCAAGAAAGGGGCATTCCTGGAGGATTTTGTAGATCGGCGTCGATCTACAAATGTCGGGTTAATTTCTCAAGAATTTCTTAAGGGTTCAGCATTTATACTATTTTATCTTGTAAGACAGTTCAGTGAGCATAATTTATAGTAAAAAAAATAAAGGAAATCCGATATGCTGCGAGTTTAATTAAAAATGTTTTGGAATAAAACTACCTTAACACAATCAATTTTCTCGACTGGTATACCATCAAATAAATATAGATGGTTTTCAAAGTGACGTCATCAACTTGTAAAGTCAAAATAGCGAGGTTTTACGAATTGTTATTTACACTAGGTTGAAGATTAACAAAAAGTAAATCTTTGTACAAGTTTCCGTTGAGTGTAGCATTTTTCATTTCGAAAATAAAGCAATTTGAACTTCCGAGTTTTCACAGTGCGTGACACCAAATAGGAATGCTGTCTCGTTGGAAAAAAGTCTCTCCTCTTGATTTTCAGCAGTATAACCATTTCAAGTATTAGAAGATATGTTTATGTGCAAGTATGCTAGTTTTCGAGTGAAAAGAAAGGGCTTTTATTGAAAAAGTGAACTCCAGATGTTTTGTTGATTTCCGGCGGCCATATCATTGGTACACCAAAACGGTGCAATCATTCCAATACTTTAAAGGGGCTATGTCACCCCACACGCATGCGCGAGCCAATGAAAACAAACTGGAAAAAGTCGGCCCGACTTTTGCAAGTTCTGTCGGAGATTTTGGAAGGTTGTTTTTATCTGTCTAAATCTCAGCCATCGTTCGATAGTTAGCGAAGTTTTGTATTAAGAATCGTTCTATGGTGATTACAGAATAATTTTTTGGCGTTATTTTGAAATTGTTTGCCTGTGGAATGTTTTTACGTGGATTTACTGTGTCCTCTTATCAGCGGCCGTTGTAATGGCAGAGTTAATGACGGTTACTCCACAATGAGTGATGGAATCTTTGATGGAATCTTCCCTATAGTTCACAGAACCTTTCTATTGAGTTATTTTAGAGGCTGCTGGCTCTTGGATTTTTCTTGTGCTCAAAGTACGTGGACATATAATGAAGCGGCTATCGAGTTGGCGGCGGCCGTTTTTTGGTAAACGATTACAAGAGCATCGGGCCATGAGTTTCGTGACGAAACTAAACTCCTGGCGAAGGAAACATTATAAAATTCGGCTAGATTCCTTCTTGTATTTATCTGGATTCACGGCAAAGATAAACACGACCGTTTGCTCGTCCAGATTGTTCTCAACGGACTTAGAGAGGCACCTTAGTACGAGTTAGATCCTGTAAATTCCATGTTTTTGAACTGTTTGTGTTCGAGCATATTTTTGGAAAATAGCAGAGTTTACTTTCCCTTTTTATCAACGGACTGCTTATAGTGGAGTAGTATACCAATGATGCTTGGTTCTGTTTTTCTCGACGTCGCAGTGATTCGGCACGATCGAACAATTTTGCGCGATAATGTATGTTTCCCTAAGATCAAAACAAAGACTTGATGTCTCTTGTTCTATCAGCATCTAAATTATAATAATTATAATAATTATCTAAATTATAATAATTATAATCACTAGCGACAGACAAGTCTAATTGTTAATGACTTGAAACAGTCTCGGTCTTTATCTTCGGTCTAGCGTCTTTTGTAGTTCGTTTGTAAAATACAACTTCGATTTATTTTGTTGAATAAGACAATATGTTGTTGTTGAATTTTTGTTTGCGCTCTATTTATGCATCAGTCAATTCCACCGGCGCCCAGCCCCCCCCGCCCCCCGGGCTACTGCGGGGCATTTGCCCGCCTTGTCAGTCCCGGGGGTGGGGCATTTGCAAATTTTGCACTGCCCGGGGGCCGGGCATTTGCCAACCCCGGGCCATTCCCGAGCTTTTGACACGCACGCGGTTTCCTATCAGAATATAACTACACAGAAGGTTTTACTGGAAAAAAAGCAGGTTTGCGCATCTGTCAAGGACAGGAATAAATTGTAGAGGGTTGTAAGGGCGTGTTCTCGATTTTACATGTATGTATGTATTTCTTATCAAGCCAGAATTACATAGCGAAATTGGAGCTATCGATGTGTATCAACGTTTTTTGGTTATTGAATCAAATTTCTGTTGATATTATTTGAAGAACACCCTTTCATATTTATAAAACTATTCATAACATATAACTTTACAGCGCTCTATAAATTTTAATGTCAATAATTTTATATCAATACTAAAAACATAAACTGGTGCATGTCGTCGCGGCGTGAAGTCTTAATTAGAATCCTAGCGCTATTACAAAGGAAGACGTTAATTGAAACAAAAAATCGCACTTTAAAATGGCACTATTGGACTGTGCGATCAATAAGAAATGTTGTACTGTTGACGGAGGACGGGGCATTTGCCCTCTTTTTTCTTCCCCACCCCGGGGGATTTGCCAGCTCAAGAGTTCCCACCCCCGGGAATTTGCAATCCAAGGCAAAAAAAATGCTAATTCCCGGGGGTCAGCCCGGGGGGGGGCCTGGGCGCAGGTGGAATTGACTGATGCATTAATGAATGGCATGCGTTTTTACTTCAAAACTACAAGTAAAATTGTATTTTTAATCTTGATCTAGCATAACCAGGGAAGAAACGTTCCGTAAATTCTATCGAAATATCCCTTATCTAAACCCATTTCGCTTCTTAACCTCTCTAAATTCGGAGCCTTGGACGTGACAGAGAACATGGAGAAAGTCACGCGTTACAGTAAAAACAATAGAATTTTGACAGCTGAAAGTAATTTGCATAGCCTCAGAGCGCACATGGAGAAAGTCACGCGTTAAAAACAATAGGATTTTGACAGTTGAAAGTACTTTGCATAACCTCAGAGCGCATGCTCTCCAGCTGACATAGCCCCTTTAAGTAAACATCAGAAAACAATAAAATTAGCCAGGGTGTAACCGCTACACTGTCTATTTTCTGTGTTAAGTAAAATCGCTCTGGCAAATTCATCTTCGTTGACTGGTACACACAGAATGAACTCATTCAGTATTCACGGCTGCACTAATGGATAAGTTGGCAGGGGCGGATCCAGGATTTTTTTTATTAGGGGGTGCACTCGTCTCTTGCTCTACTTCAACACCAATAAACCACATAGTTTTTTTTTTTTTGCAGAATACCAGTTGTATTAGAAAACCGCAGGTCATCTCGGGGGGGGGGGGGGGGGGGCACCCCCTGCACCCTCCCTCTAGATCCGCCCGTGGTTGGCAACAAATAAGTTAATAACGAAATGCCTTAAGGCTGCAGGTAGGCTTAGTCAAGTGAATCGAACTTCTATAATTGTTTTTGGAACAATGCCTAATACAAAAGTGGCCTACTAATTGGCTCCCTAAGATCGAACTCTTTTTCAACAACAGTGATAATAATAACAGTGCCTAATCAAGTAGAAGGTTATGAGAATTATTAAAATGATGGCCTCAGGGACGAGGCTTTAAAAATGGTGAAATATTTGAATAAGCTTTATGCGGTGTGTTAAAAGCGAGTATCCGTAGTTAATTCTCCATAAAAATCCATCACCATACTGCTCATGGTAAAGAGTTCAAAGAACATTTACCGATGTTGACCAGTTCAATTTGTTATAATTATTATTTAATATTACTTTCTGCAATCCTTCCACTGTATTTTTTCCCTGATCGCTTACTAATCGGAAATGTTAACTAACACAGGCATTTAAAAGCATAGATAGTAAAATTTTGAGATTGAAGATTTCTCTTCTCTCCTTGTCCTTGGAAAAAAGCCAGAAAGGTAAAAGGCCCTATTATCACAAAATAAATACAAGAATTCAGAACTTACTGCAATTTAAATCCGCTATGTCAATAACATGGATATTTTGCCCTTGGCTTAAAGTGAATATTGGCTTTTAAACATGTTTGATGTCTGACAGGTGGTCTTTCATGTAAAATGTTGGAAAAAACATTACATAAGAATATATACACTTAAAGACACTACCTTATGCGAAGTATTTGCGATTCTCTTTGGTACTCTGCATACCTACTGCAAAGAGTTAATAACTGAACTATCCCAGGAGACTACCATAATGTTGGGATCACGAAAGACTTGCCCTTATGAAAGAATATATGGTGAGCTCAGTAGCCTGTTTATCAGTGACATGCTAAAAGACACTTCCTCTTAATACGGCTCGGGGATAAGTTGTCTTATTACATAAATGAGCAAGAAAATCCCTCATGCTATAAAACGCACAGCCAACTCATGCAATGTTTTTTTTTCTTTTTTTGGTAAGCTAGTAAAGTAGGTACCACTTCATACCAGCAATCTCAGGTAATTGTACCTAGTTTATTGAGGATAAGTCTTAGATTAGGAATGCACCGTAAATTAGGACCTATGTATAGGCCGCTTAATGCTTTTCAGCATAAAACCCAACAACTCTTTTGTGATTATTTTCTTACCCATGCATTTGAGACATTTAACGTTAAATGAACTAACAGCTCTGAAGAAAGAAGGCAATTAAGACTAGATCTAGATTTTTGTAGAACATTTTAACCAACACTATTTCCACCTGCTCAAAAATACTCTCAAACAAAATTCCCTTATGATGTTTTTCTTTTCTTTTACGTTTTTCTTGTGTATTCCTTAGTTGTGCAATTTGTCTGATAGGTTGTCGTCTCGTTTACTCACAATTTTTAACGTTGCCTGTTTTGTAAACTACCGACTGAATAATTCACAACACACTAAACAGCTGATTCTTGTTAACTTCCATGAGAAACCTTACTTTGCAACAGGAACTGAAAGTAGAAGTGTTTTATTTTCTATATAAACTAATATATATGCCTCAGTCTCCGATGTAGTTTCCTTTCATTGTTCGCATTTTTTGGTAAACGTAAAACGAAGAACATTTCTCTACTTTCTTTTGCTTAGCCAGTTATTTCCAAGAAAATGAAACATTTTTTCAAAAACTGTTTCATTTTCTTGGAAATAACAGGTTAATGTAAATATTTGAGGCCCTGGGAAAACCTTTAAAAGGAAGCGGTAGTCAAATTTTGGGTAATTTGTTAGATGTCGTAACACACATGCATGTTGTGTTAAAAGAGACGAAGGAAAAGAAGCACAGCGTATATGTCCGTTGCTGGATTTTTACAAGAAAAAAACCCATGCGGAAGTAGATTCATAAGTTGTTAGCGTACGTTTATTTGGTTGTATCCATGGTAACACGTTCACTTCATTCTCTTGTAAACAGGGAAATCAAGCGCCATGGGCGCTTTATAACTTATTCATTCCAGCCAGTTCTTTTGAAATGATTCACCTGTTTGTTTACTTTGTGTCTTTCTTTCGTCGTTTTTGACGGGATTTGTCTCAGGACGAACAGGTAAATCATTCAGATCTTTTTTCTTGAGCCCTGGTTCCCTGTGCAGTTGAACAAATTCATTTAGTGCTACTGCAATACAGCTTGCATGACGCTAAAATAATATTGCAGTCTGAGTTAATTTCACCTATGGTCACACGAAAACCCAGTAACAAGCAATCGAGCTTTTATGGTGCTGTTATGTTTCACACACTCATAATGAATTCAAACAGAACTGTTTCTTGCAAACGGAGTTTTCAGTAACCGGTATCAAGACCCAAACGGAAAAAAAACATTATAAGGGGAACATTAAAATATGCCAACTACCTTCACGGGAAGTATCAACCAAAATAATCTACAGATATAGGGAGGGCACTCAAGTTATGTTTTGTTCGATTTCTTTGACCACTTTCATGAGCATAGTCGCGTTCCGGTGTCCAGGATAAAGCTAAATGATTTAGTTACTAATGCTTACGAGTCTTGACCAAAAGTCCATCCAATTACTTACGTTTTCGACTACCCGCCAAAATTCTTTTGACTTAAATAGAAAAAAAAAAACGATTTTTTTCTATATTCAAAGATATGTCCTAGAATTCTCTGCGCGTCATTTAGTTTTCTATCATCAGAATATTAGAACTTCAGGCTAGAGTAACAATGTGGTATTTATTGTCTGTATTTAAATTTGTTTCATTTTGTCTTTAATTACAGGACCTGTAATGAACGTCTTGAACATCTTGGTGATTTGCTTACAGTTCCAATCTTCGTATTCGACCCCGTCTCAAACACAATTGCAAACACCATTGGAAACTTCGACAAGAGCTTCAATAGAATCGCTAGCGACGACATTGGTGCCCTTGTCGCCTTCTGTGTCATTGTCAGCAGAAACATCAAAATCAGTCTGGCCATTACCTTCTAGATCATCATTAATGTCCACTTTACAATCAACATCACCATCAGTGGCATCTTCAGCATCTGAATCCAAATCACGAGAAGAAACGTTGTTAATATCATCAGCAACATTGGCGTCGGTGTCTCAGACAGTCTCATTGTTAGTACCAACATTATTCTCATTGTCACCATTAGCATTTGCATTGGCATCAGCATTGCTGTCCCCCACAACACCCCTATTCATACCCTCAACCCTGCTGGTTTCACAAAAGGCATCATCAGCTTCATTTTCAGCATCGTCACTGGAAGTGTCATCAGTATCACTACCAGCGTCGGTGTCAGAGTCACCATCGAAATCTTTTTCAGTAGTGCCTTCAATTTCAGTGTCACATTCAACACCAATAACAGTGTCACGATCATCATCAGTGTCAATACCACCAAGAAAATCCTTGTCAGCATATTCGGCATCAGTGACAATGTCTCGACTATCATCTTTGCCAGTATTTTCATCGGTACCTGTATTACAATCGCTGACAGTGTCACCGTCAAGTTTATTGTCACAGACAAAATCTATGTCAGCGTCGCGATCATCAAAATTACAAACAACACCCTTGTCACTGTCTGCATCAGTCTCGAAACAAGCAGTGCCTTCAATGTCATTGTCAAACACAACATCCACGTCAGTTTCACATTCATTATCAGCGTCTCCGTCGCCCACATTCCTAACAGTTTCATGGTCAGCCCTGAAGCAAGTAAATGTACCTTCTTTTTCAGAATCAAAACCAGAATCCCTGTCAGTGTCACCATCTACATCTGAGTCCACATTAAAAACAATAACAGTTTTACCTTCGGAGGGATTGTTAGAGACACCACCTCGGTCGCTGTCAAAACTATCATCGATACCATTGGTACCAACGGCATCCATGTTAGCGTCACCGTCAGCACCATTGTCACGAGCACATTCTGGACTATCATCAATGTCACCCTCAAAATCCATGTCAGAGCAACTGTCAGGGTCAGTGCATGTATCTTTTTCGGCAACATCACTGCTGACAACATCTTTGCCGGGGTCGCTTTTAGTGTCAAAGTCAGTAACACTACCTATTGTGAATTCAGCATCAGTTTCAGTACCAAAAACAGCATCAAGGTTTTTTCCTCTGTCATCACCATTGTCCGCGCTACTACCGATAACAGTGGCACCACCGGCATCCACTTCAGTGT
The DNA here is from genome assembly GCA_964035525.1 of Porites cylindrica. Taxonomy (NCBI): domain Eukaryota; kingdom Metazoa; phylum Cnidaria; class Anthozoa; order Scleractinia; family Poritidae; genus Porites; species Porites cylindrica. The sequence continues at coordinate 35,029,111 of OZ037784.1, read as the reverse complement.
TTCTTTCAGCACAATCTTCAACGGCACAATCAGTTTCAGTTTCATCAACACCATCCTTCTCAGCTACACAATCATCATTCCATCTAACAGCCTCATCATCAGTAAAATTATTAACGACTCAGTCAATGTCATCAGCAGCACCAGTGTCATTAACAGCTTCGAGCTCAGTGTCACTATCAAAACCTACCTCAATGGTTGCTTTAAAATTATCGTTTCTGTCACCTACAACAGCTATTTCATTACCGATATCAGCATCGAGGTTAGCTGCACCTTCAGCTTCAATGATAATGTCCTCTTTGTCGCCAGTGTCACAAGAACAACTGAAAACAAAGCCAGTGTCTACATCATTGACAGTGCCTCCATCGGAAGCTGCTTATCCAACATCATCCACCTCTGTGCTGCAATCAGTAGTCGAGCCTGTATCACCATCCTCGTCATTTATAGCATCAAAATCGAAGTTACCATTATCGATGGCATCATTAGAATTAACGTCAATGACACCCTCCATTTCATTGTCATTTATATCGGTACCAATTCTGTCATCATTCATGTCGGCATCTCCTCAGGAATTATTCTCAGCGACATCTTCCTCGATAACTGTCCCAGCATCAACGTCAGAATTTCCATCGGTATCTCTATCACTTGCAAAACCAGCAACCCTGTCAGCTTCACAATCGATGTCACCAGCAACAACAGCATCGGTTTCATTGTCACCATCAGTTGCCGTTTCTGTAACACCATCGGCAACAGCGTCACCGACAGCATACATTACAATACCACCGACACCTTTGCCAAATAGACGATCAGCATCATTTTCACCTAATTCATCAATTTCAGTGCCACCAATATCACCGGTGTCAGCAGTCGCTTCATTGTCTGTATTTCCAACTACTCCATCACTTGCGTCGTTATCACAATCAGCATCAAATGCAGCACCATCGGCAGTATCAGTAACGCTACCAACATCGACACAAACAATTTCTTCGTACAATTTAGTAGAAAAATCTACATTGGTGTCACTATCAGTACGATTGTCACGAACAAGTTCAGGATCATTGTCAATATCACAACCAACATCCGTGTCGGGGTCGACGTCAAGGCTAAAATCTCCATTAACTTTGGCAACTTTAGCAACGTCAGCCTCCGTGCAAGGGTCGCTTTCAATAATTGCCCCATCTTCAATGTCAGAAGCTCTGTCAGCGTCGCTATCACTAGAAAAAATATCAACCGTGTCAGTGTCAAAATTGATATCCGTTTTACCACCGGTATCATTGTTGACTAACCGGTCAGCATTAGTGTCACTAACACCATCAGCTCCAATTCCTGCTACATCCTTAGCGTCAGCTTTACCACCAACATCTAATACATTAATACTCCCAATATCTGCTGAAGAGGCACGATCAACATCGTTTAATACATCAGGGACAGATTCACCGGGAGCCCCTTATTTATCTGTGTCTCCAACTCTTTCATCACTTGTGTCAGAATCACAATCAGCATCTCTGTCGGCGTCAGTGTCGCTACAGACATCCTCGTCAGTATCACTATTAGTAACGAATTCTGCAACAAAATTGGTAGTAAAATCAGCATCAGTGTCAGCGTCAACAGCATCCTTATCAGTGTCACTATTAGCATCATTGTCACGAACACATTCAGAAACATTGTCATTGTCAGAATCAACATCATTGTCGGAGTCGACATCGAGACCACTGTCTGCATTACCATCGCCAAAATTATCTAACACGACATCCGTGCCAGTGTCGCTGTCAGTGTCAAGGTCAAAACAGCAACAGCGTTTTTCTTTGTCGGTGGTACTTCCAAGTGCAGAGTTATCATCGACGAATTTATCAGTATCACCACTGGCATCAGTGTCAATATTTCTTTCTGCCCCAGAATCAGCAGCACCATCGGTACTACTGTCACGATCATCATCAGTGTCATTATCAACAACAAAATCCTTGTCAGAATATTCCGCATCAGTGCCAATGACTAGCCCATCATCTCTGACAGTATTATCATTGGTATCATTGTCTGCATTACAATCACTGACAGTGTCACCGTCAAGTTTATTGTCACAGACAAAATCTATGTCGGCGTCGCGATCATCAGTAATACAAACAACACCCCTGTCACTGTCTGCATCAGTCTCGAAGCAAGCAATGCCTGCAATTTCATTGTCAAACACAACATCCACGTCAGTTTCACATTCAGTATCAGTGTCTCTGTCGCTCACATTCCTAATAGTTTTATCGTCAGCCCTGAAGCCAGCAAATCCACCTTCTGTTTCAGAATCAAAACCAGAATCCCTGTCAGTGTTATCATTTGCATCAGACTCCTCATTAAAATCAATAAGAGTTTTACCTTCGGCGCTATTGTCAAAGACACCATCTGTGTCGGTGTCAAAACTATCATCAATATCATTGGTATCAACAGCATCCATGTTAGTGTCACCATCACCACCATTGTCACGAGCACATTCCGGACTGTCGTCAATGTCACCCTCAAAATCTATGTCAGAGCAACTCTCACGGTCAGTGCATGTATCACTTTCGGCAACATCATTGCTGAAAACATATTTGCCGGGGTCGCTTGTAGCGTCAAAGTCAGTAACACTACCTATCGTGAATTCAGCATCAGTTTCAGTATCGCCAACAGCATCGAGGTTTTTTCCTCTATCATCATCAATGTCCACGCTACTACCGGTAACAGTGTCACCACCGACATTCTCTTCAATTTTTCTTTTAGCACCATCTTCAGCAGCACGATCACTTTCAGTTTTACCAACACCATCCTTCTCAGGTACAAAATCATCATTCCATCTAACAGCCTCATCATCAGTAACATTATTAACGACTCAGTCGATATCATCAGCAGCACCAGTGTCATTAGCAGCTTCGTTTTCAGTGTCACTATCAAAATCTACGTCAATAGTTGCTTCAAAATTATCGTTTCTGTCACCTACAACAACTATTTCATTACCGATATCAGCATCGAGGTTAGCTGCACCTTCAGCTTCAATGATAATGTCCTCTTTGTCGCCAGTGTCACAAGAACAACTGAAAACAAAGCCAGTGTCTACATCATTGACAGTGCCTCCATCGGAAGCTGCTTATCCAACATCATCCACCTCTGTGCTGCAATCAGTAGTCGAGCCTGTATCACCATCCTCGTCATTTATAGCATCAAAATCGAAGTTACCATTATCGATGGCATCATTAGAATTAACGTCAATGACACCCTCCATTTCATTGTCATTTATATCGGTACCAATTCTGTCATCATTCATGTCGGCATCTCCTCAGGAATTATTCTCAGCGACATCTTCCTCGATAACTGTCCCAGCATCAACGTCAGAATTTCCATCGGTATCTCTATCACTTGCAAAACCAGCAACCCTGTCAGCTTCACAATCGATGTCACCAGCAACAACAGCATCGGTTTCATTGTCACCATCAGTTGCCGTTTCTGTAACACCATCGGCAACAGCGTCACCGACAGCATACATTACAATACCACCGACACCTTTGCCAAATAGACGATCAGCATCATTTTCACCTAATTCATCAATTTCAGTGCCACCAATATCACCGGTGTCAGCAGTCGCTTCATTGTCTGTATTTCCAACTACTCCATCACTTGCGTCGTTATCACAATCAGCATCAAATGCAGCACCATCGGCAGTATCAGCAACGCTACCAACATCGACAAAAACAATTTCTTCGTACAATTTAGTAGAAAAATCTACATTGGTGTCACTATCAGTACGATTGTCACGAACAAGTTCAGGATCATTGTCAATATCACAACCAACATCCGTGTCGGGGTCGACGTCAAGGCTAAAATCTCCATTAACTTTGGCAACTTTAGCAACGTCAGCCTCCGTGCAAGGGTCGCTTTCAATAATTGCCCCATCTTCAATGTCAGAAGCTCTGTCAGCGTCGCTATCACTAGAAAAAATATCAACCGTGTCAGTGTCAAAATTGATATCCGTTTTACCACCGGTATCATTGTTGACTAACCGGTCAGCATTAGTGTCACTAACACCATCAGCTCCAATTCCTGCTACATCCTTAGCGTCAGCTTTACCACCGACATCTAATACATTAATACCCCCAATATCTGCTGAAGAGGCACGATCAACATCGTTTAATACATCAGGGACAGATTCACCGGGAGCCCCTTATTTATCTGTGTCTCCAACTCTTTCATCACTTGTGTCAGAATCACAATCAGCATCTCTGTCGGCATCAGTGTCGCTACAGACATCCTCGTCAGTATCACTATTAGTAACGAATTCTGCAACAAAATTGGTAGTAAAATCAGCATCAGTGTCAGCGTCAACAGCATCCTTGTCAGTGTCCCTATTAGCATCATTGTCACGAACACATTCAGAAACATTGTCATTGTCAGAATCAACATCAGTGTCGGAGTCGACATCGAGACCACTGCCTGCATTACCATCGCCACCATTGTCACGAGCACATTCCGGACTGTCGTCAATGTCACCCTCAAAATCTATGTCAGAGCAACTCTCACGGTCAGTGCATGTATCACTTTCGGCAACATCATTGCTGAAAACATATTTGCCGGGGTCGCTTGTAGCGTCAAAGTCAGTATTACTACCTATCGTGAATTCAGCATCAGTTTCAGTATCGCCAACAGCATCGAGGTTTTTTCCTCTGTCATCATCAATGTCCACGCTACTGCCGGTAACAGTGTCACCACCGACATCCTCTTCAATTTTTCTTTTAGCACCATCTTCAGCAGCACGATCACTTTCAGTTTTACCAACACCATCCTTCTCAGGTACAAAATCATCATTCCATCTAACAGCCTCATCATCAGTAACATTATTAACGACTCAGTCAATATCATCAACAGCACCAGTGTCATTAGCAGCTTCGTTTTCAGTGTCACTGTCAAAATCTACGTCAATAGTTGCTTCAAAATTATTGTTTCTGTCACCTACAACAACTATTTCATTACCGATATCAGCATCGAGGTTAGCTGCACCTTCAGCCTCAATGATAATGTCCTCTTTGTCGCCAGTGTCACAAGAACAACTGAAAACAAAGCCAGTGTCTACATCATTGACAGTGCCTCCATCGGAAGCTGCTTATCCAACATCATCCACCTCTGTGCTGCAATCAGTATTCGAGCCTGTATCACCATCCTCGTCATTTATAGCATCAAAATCGAAGTTACCATTATCGATGGCATCATTAGAATTAACGTCAATGACACCCTCCATTTCATTGTCATTTATATCGGTACCAATTCTGTCATCATTCATGTCGGCATCTCCTCAGGAATTATTCTCAGTGACATCTTCCTCGATAACTGTCCCAGCATCAACGTCAGAATTTCCATCGGTATCTCTATCACTTGCAAAACCAGCAACCCTGTCAGCTTCACAATCGATGTCACCAGCAACAACAGCATCGGTTTCATTGTCACCATCAGTTGCCGTTCCTGTAACACCATCGGCAACAGCGTCACCGACAGCATACATTACAATACCACCGACACCTTTGCCAAATAGACGATCAGCATCATTTTCACCTAATTCATCAATTTCAGTGCCACCAATATCACCGGTGTCAGCAGTCGCTTCATTGTCTGTATTTCCAACTACTCCATCACTTGCGTCGTTATCACAATCAGCATCAAATGCAGCACCATCGGCAGTATCAGTAACGCTACCAACATCGACACAAACAATTTCTTCGTACAATTTAGTTGAAAAATCTACATTGGTGTCACTATCAGTACGATTGTCACGAACAAGTTCAGGATCATTGTCAATATCACAACCAACATCCGTGTCGGGGTCGACGTCAAGGCTAAAATCTCCATTAACTTTGGCAACTTTAGCAACGTCAGCCTCCGTGCAAGGGTCGCTTTCAATAATTGCCCCATCTTCAATGTCAGAAGCTCTGTCAGCGTCGCTATCACTAGAAAAAATATCAACCGTGTCAGTGTCAAAATTGATATCCGTTTTACCACCGGTATCATTGTTGACTAACCGGTCAGCATTAGTGTCACTAACACCATCAGCTCCAATTCCTGCTACATCCTTAGCGTCAGCTTTACCACCAACATCTAATACATTAATATCCCCAATATCTGCTGAAGAGGCACGATCAACATCGTTTAATACATCAGGGACAGATTCACCGGGAGCCCCTTATTTATCTGTGTCTCCAACTCTTTCATCACTTGTGTCAGAATCACAATCAGCATCTCTGTCGGCGTCAGTGTCGCTACAGACATCCTCGTCAGTATCACTATTAGTAACGAATTCTGCAACAAAATTGGTAGTAAAATCAGCATCAGTGTCAGCGTCAACAGCATCCTTGTCAGTGTCACTATTAGCATCATTGTCACGAACACGTTCAGAAACATTGTCATTGTCAGAATCAACATCAGTGTCGGAGTCGACATCGAGACCACTGCCTGCATTACCATCGCCACCATTGTCACGAGCACATTCCGGACTGTCGTCAATGTCACCCTCAAAATCTATGTCAGAGCAACTCTCACGGTCAGTGCATGTATCACTTTCGGCAACATCATTGCTGAAAACATATTTGCCGGGGTCGCTTGTAGCGTCAAAGTCAGTATTACTACCTATCGTGAATTCAGCATCAGTTTCAGTATCGCCAACAGCATCGAGGTTTTTTCCTCTATCATCATCAATGTCCACGCTACTACCGGTAACAGTGTCACCACCGACATTCTCTTCAATTTTTCTTTTAGCACCATCTTCAGCAGCACGATCACTTTCAGTTTTACCAACACCATCCTTCTCAGGTACAAAATCATCATTCCATCTAACAGCCTCATCATCAGTAACATTATTAACGACTCAGTCAATATCATCAGCAGCACCAGTGTCATTAGCAGCTTCGTTTTCAGTGTCACTATCAAGATCTACATCAATAGCTGCTTCAAAATTATCGTTTCTGTCACCTACAACAACTATTTCAATAACGATATCAGCATCGAGCTTAGCTGCACCTTCAGCTTCAATAGCAATGTACTCTTCGTCGCCAGTGTCAAAACAACAACTGAAATCCAATCCAGTGTCGACATCATTGACAATGCCTCCATCGAAAGCAGCTTATCCAACGTCATCCACCTCTGTGCTGCAATCATTATTCGAGCCTGTATCGTCATTCTCGTCATTTATAGCATCAAAATCGAAGTTACCATTATCGCTGGCATCATTAGAATTAACGTCAGTGACACCCTCCATTTCATTGTCATTTATATCGGTACCAATTCCGTCATCATTCGCGTCGGGATCCACTCCGGAATTATTCCCAGCAACATCTTCCTTAATAACTGTCCCAGCATCAACGTCAGAAGTGTCTATATCAGCCTCGGCGTCGTTAGCATCATCAACAACGGTTACAATATCATCATTGGACTCATCCGCAGCAATATCTGTATCATTGACGCCTTCATCAGTATCAGAGTCACTCTCTCTCTCAGTGCCATCTCCACAGCCTGTAAAAGTGTCAACTTTTGTGTTAACATCAGCACCATTTTCTCCGTCAAAATCTGTGCCGGGATCAACATCATCACACGCGTCAGCTGCCACTGATGGACTAGGGTCATCGTTATACGAACTTATAACATCGTCAGTACAACCGTCAAAATCGTCGTCTTGGGAATATGTCACACCAGATATGAAAAGCCATGGGGGTCGCCCAAGTATGAACAGAATTACAGCAACAAAACATACCGTAGTACCAAAGAACTCGAAAACTACAACCCAAATACCCACGACAACAATACCGGCCAAGGGTAAGTTCTTTAAGTCTTGTAAAGTTTTGAAGGTGACAGTTTTTAAGTTAAACTATGTTTCAAATTTAAGCCTAAGAGCAAATAACCCATATCTTTTTTTATCATTAGAGTACAAATTTTCTTTAATAACAAATTAATGTCTAAATCGATACATTGTTTCTCAAACCTAAGCTCTACCTGATAACTCATTTGTATAACTCTTACAAGATAAAGCTACCATCTCGGTCTTTTTCACTCACAGGAGATACTAAGAGCTCAAATGGTTCAAACAGCTTACTACCTGGCGTGGCGGTGGGAAGTTTCTTTGGTGGTGCGGTCGTAACCTTATTAATATGCCTCCTTGTGGTGTTTTTAAAGCGTGCAAAGAAGAGAAAATCTCAAGTCTCTGACTTACCATTAACAGTACGTAAGCAACCTTCAGGTGAATCGCAGGTGGAAAATCAGGAAAATTTTTCCAATGGGAGACCGCCAAAGGACAAGGGCCCTTTGCGAGACGGAATAACGAATATCTGTATACCGCTGACCTGCGTGTAGGCCGTATTAAGTGGGTGTAAGAAAGTATTTAAGTATTACGTATTATGTCTGTTCGATGATTTTTAATTGTCTTGTTATTATTCTATACCTCAGTAATAATCTACTTCGGTAGCCATCTTCCGAACACTAGGATATGGAAGAATTTCTAACAAAGACGAAGTTTTCTTTTTTAAAATTCAATATGATTTTTAAAACGATTTCTTTCTTTCATTTTTGGATTTTTTAGTTCAATTAATGTTAAATAACCAACCAATGTAAAATTTGGGAGCTGTAAAGTACGCTGTTATAAGGTATTCATAAGATGTAAAATTTCGGACAATGAGGGCATGATGCACTTATCGCATTCAAAACAATACACAAACCATTGTCAGTTAAATGTTCCTATTTAAATCAGGCATATTCACAGAACATTGCTCCTAGGAAAATGTTGATGCATAAATGGAACAGGAACTATATGTGGCCTTCCACATATAGGAATACCGTATTTATTCGAATAAGCGCCCAACCTCGAATTAGTACCCACCTCGAATAAGCGCCCTTCCTAAAGGCAGAAGAAAGAAGAAGACGGAGTTTTCTTCAAAGTATTCTACAGCAACCTTGCTTTATTACATCTTTGTGTTTCGTTATTACCATTTATTTTTCGTTTTTTTTTGCAAAATAAACATACTACACTTGCTGAAAATGGTGAAAATTTAATAAGCACCCAGCCTCGAAAAAGCGCCCAATCGAATAAATACGGTACTGAAATGGTTCAGTGGTGCGTTTTAGATCTACGTTCAGTTTGTTGTAGAATCTGAGCAGTGATTTTTACTAGGAATTACTGAGAAAGACAAATTTACGTTAATCTTCGTTTTCACTAAGAAAGGCTTTTTCTGACGCAAATGTCTTGCGGCTGCAGATGCTGCTTACGAAAAGAACCCTCCCAGAACGATTTCAATCACTTCTCTCTCCAGCGTTTAGTGTACTTATACTTTTTATTTATGCTATTCTATGCCTGTTATTTAATATAACGTTAATCATTGGGAAGATAAGAATGAGGAAATAGAGTGGTTACTCAGTTCGTAAGCAAACAAACATTTTATGTTTTCTTCTTGTTGGCCCTGTCTCCATTCTATCTATGCCGGGGTGACCCAGGGGACTGGAGCAGATAAAAATTGAATGAATAATAAAGGCTAGCTATTAAACAGCTCAAAATGACCGTTCCAGCCGGTTAGTTCTGACATAGGAAAGAGTCCTAAATAACTGCTGCCCCTTAGGGTTTCTAAGATGTCTACCAGGGGTTCCTTGATGTGTTCATTTATACCCCCGGTTTGAGTGATATTTTGCCTAGAAACACATGCATATCAGTTTTAAAATACTACAAGACATGACCTGACAGTTAGTTTAAATGTCCATGCTCTTACTGTAATTCTAATCAGGAAAACACAAAACAGTGAATACCCAGGTGTTAACGTCAGCCAGAGTAAATATTCTACAAGACACTTTTTATATATGGTAACCTATCTTTGCCAGTGACATCTGAATTAACAATTAAAAACCAATAGATCACTGCCCAAAACGACTGAACTTGGTATTTTTCCTTCGAAACTAAGCTGTTTTTTATTTTGCAATTCTACGCTTGTAGACCTTGTTATAATTGCCTCCTTGGTGTTGCTATCGTCAGGTGGTAGTTTCTCAGAATCGTAAAACAATTGATTTCGTTCTTAGCTCATCTGAGGTACGTGCTCATAAATTTTCCTAAAGCAGTGCGTCAATTTGTGTCTCAGAGCAAATTGCTTTCGTGAGAAATTAAGAGCCTATCAGGAACCCCATGATTTTGATCAATAATATTGTCACAAGGTTTTTGTTATAAATAAACTCCGATCCTTGTCAATTCTGATGCTAATTAGAAATGAATGAAACTGAATTTAGTATCTAAACCCTGGCCTTATACCTCCTCTCGATAATTGTAAACGTTTAATACATTTATATTTACTACTTGGAATGAGGTATTCGAGGAACGTTCCTTTTGGAAAGTATATTGTCACGTTTAAATTCCCAGTGCGTCACTAAATCAGATTATCGCAAACAGGTCATTGAGAATGTCAGAAAAACGCCAGAATATTCTACTATGAGGCCTTCATATCGATCACGGAGCATATTCTTGTGAATATTAGATCGTGACTAACAACACCCTGTTTTAAAGATCTCGTCATGGCTATGATGAACTCGACGCCTGCAACGAACATAAGCGAGAAGCCTTCAACTAACCCAGTGTTATTGAGTCCAGAGTTACTTTTGCTACTGATAATTGCTGACATCACGTTCGGACTCATTATTACTCTAGGTAACGCCACTCTCTTCTTCACAATTTACCGCGATCCGTGCCGCTGTCTACGGACACCATCTGTATTTCTGATCGCAAATCTTTCAGTGGCGGATTTTTTCATGGGAATTGTTAGCTACCTTAGAGCCGTGGAGCTGATATACCAGTACTGTGGTTTACCAGACTTAACTATTGTTAATATAACTGGGTATTTTATGGGAGCGGTGTCAATTCTCGCGGCAGTATCTACGTTGATGGCGATGTCGTACGATCGATTTATTGCCATCATCAAGCCATTTCAATATCCGCAGAAAGTGACTATCTCCAAAGCAAAGATTTCCATAGCCGTTATTTGGATAAACGCGCTGGTCATGTCCGTTCTGCCAGTATCCGATGTGAAACAGGAGAATTTCTTGCTTGCTTACTGTTACTCTCATTTCCTCGTCCCTTCATTTATTTTAACAACAGCATACTTGAAAATTTACAAGAAAATTATCTTGCAAAGAAATGAACTTCAAGAAGTTAGAGCAAGCCTGACAGCGATTAACAGAAAAAAGCAGTTGGAGAGGGACAACAGAATGGTTATTGCATTCGTTTTGATCCTTGGGGTCTTTTATTGTTCTTTTTTACCTTATTTTATCTTCGTACATATTTTATATTTTTGTCCATGCCGGACCTCTCACGCGTTTGGCTTGTATCGTTACGTCGCCAACGAATTTCTATCTGTAAGCTCCATGGTCGACCCTTTCATGTACGCATGGAGACTTCCTCGGTTTAACCGTTCCTTTCGCTCATGCTTCCAGCGACTAAGAAAAAGAAATGCCGTGGCAGAATTAAACGGAACGAGTTCAAACATAAATCTTGCCGCTGTAGGAAGAGACAAGGGGAAGCTGACGGTGGCCCACTCTGAAAACTCTAGCAAAACCAATCCTTGCATGGATGTCGGCACAAAAGATTCCACTTTGAAAACAAGTTGATTAACAAATATATCTGGTCTTTAAATAAACGTTAAAGGGATTAAAGACCATACATGTTTATTTTTTGACACCGAAACGACCTTCGATTTTATCCGCGTTAATTTTTACTTGTTTTTGTATTTCTTTGGCCTATTTAAAAGGAACTATTAGAAATGTGCGAATAAAAATTATATAAAACAAAACAAAAACGAGACAATTCAGCCTCAGGTCAAAAAATATTCTCACTTGAAGTGGTCTCTAAATTTCAACGTCCATTATCATTATTATCATATTATTATATTCATTTTTTTTTTTATCACCTGGGGGCTGTAAATTTGCATATCTTTATAAATCGAAACGCTACCTGGAGATAGAAGTAAGCCGAGATATTATAACAGTTTCCTCTATATTTCAATCTTCAAAACGGGTAACCTAAGCCAAGAGAGTGTGTCAGCCGCAAAGACTTCAAAGATATCAATTAATTCTATTTAGAACTACACCACTGCAGCTGTGTATTTCCGATATTTATGTAGGTGTTTATTCACATCAAAAGAGCCTTGTGCCTCATTGAAAGGGAAAATGGAAATCACATTAAACCTGGCGTTTAAAGTTCCGGTTCAAACTGTTTCCAGAAGATTCCTGGGAACCTGTGCACGGGAGTTTCAATTAGGTTTCTGTATAGACTTTTTGGAAAATCCTAGGAAATCGTTTTGATCTCTAGAATTTCTAACCCCTTGGCTAGTACTGAGGTGTAGTTCAATCAAGCATTCCTATTTTATACTGGTATTTTGTACAGGTGTCAAGTTCCGTAACCTCTTCCGTCACTTCCAAAGTGGATGATGGCGTCCAATACTGATCAGTTCTCATAATGTGGTTCCAACTTGTAAGCAGAATTCAGTGGACGAAATTCTGCTTTGCGCCGGACCATTTTTGAAACCTGTTTAGCAACACTTTGTTTGCTTTTATGCATTCGTCAAAATAAAGTTCAGAATTTTTGTCAAATTTGGGCCTACAGGGCATTTCTAGAAGAGAAACGGTTGAATTATTCCCTCTAACATAAAGACTACCTTTTATATAATCGGACCCTTGTATTTTGTAAGGTCTTCTGAGACAATTTTGCATGAGGTCAGAGTTCAAAAAGGTTCACTTCTGTCTCTCAAAAACATGCATGCACTTTGCAATCGTCCTCGTAGGAAATGGCTAGTTCGAAATGAATTTCGCAAGCACAAAGCGTCAAGTTACGGGTTTCCTTAAGGTGGCTCGAACCAATATTTTTGTAGGCACATCGTTCCAGCTTTGGATCTCTTATACTTAAACAAATTGATCTTTATTGTAAAAACATTGTAACACATGTATTACACATAGACTTAGATATTTTTTGCGCGATCGGGATAAATATCACGTGATAATAACGTCACAATAGTTTTAGCTCTAAATCGAATTTCTGCCCTTATTCTCAGTTTTCACATGACGTCATCAATATTCAAACGAAGAAACTATCAATTCTTCAGAGTTTCTGAGTTTCAAAAGGTATTAAAGCACCTGAACACCTTTATTTAAACAAAGTTTTGGTGCGAAAGGGTTCTTTGTTTTGCGATAGAGGACGCTTGAATTTCAAGGCTTTGGCGTGACTTTACGTTGAGTTGGCGGCCGGGAAAGCTCTCATGTGGGGTAAGAACGTCACTGATTTTTTGAGATTTTGCTATCTAAACATTCCCTGTCCCAGAATAAATATTACTTTAATCTTTATGAGTTCCTCAAGCGATGAATCCACGCATTAGTAGGAAAACTCAAAAACAGATGTTTCTGTTAGTTTCCGGCGGACATATTTGTGCCTCTCAAAGGGAAAGCACTAGATAACATCGACCGAAACCAGATGAGTCATCGATTTGTCAGTGGCGTGTTACAAAATGACTGATTAAGAAAACTTCCGCTCACTTGATCGATCAGGGGTACCCAACGTCAATTTTCGGAAAATATCTGTTCTGAAGACCATTTGCCACCTAGAATTTTCGGAACGTTTGTTGTAAAATTTCTTGCTTGCCTGCCTCTCCTAGGATTTTCGGACATCTAAAAAATAATAATTGCCCATTTCTAACGGATTTTTACCCTTAAAGGTCACCTAGAATTTTTAGGAGCCTTTTTTCTGGCTGAAACTGTTTCGAAAAGGTAGGTCAAGTTCTAGGGATCAAAACAAGAGAGGATAAAGGGAACAGAGAAGGCATACCCTATACACACCCTATTCCATAGGTAATTCGTCTGGAGTTATTTTTAATACCACAGATCCCAAGTGGGATTATAAAACAGCCAATCACATAGCGCGAATGTGTTCCGCGTAGATGACCCACGTTCAGAGCCACGCGTCCTTCACGAATTGACGCAGAACAAAATGGCGGAAGACGCGGAGAGCAATATTGCGATTTGTTTTGTCGACGAAAACGACTACAGAGAGATTTCTGCTTAAGCTGTGTCAGCGAAACGGAAATTAAAAAAGAATCGCCCTTCCTCTCTCGTATAGAGCTAACAGAACAGCAGGGAAATCCTTAACACACTGAATATTCTCTCAGGATCATTTATAATTTACAGTTTGAAGAGAGCAATTTTTGGTTTGATATTTATTCTTTTATTAGTCTTTTATTATTCAACAAAATAACACTTGGCGTCCTACTTGCTTTATTGTACAAACGAGCGGTTTCAATAGACCGGCGAAATTTCTCATTTTATTAATTTAAAGCACTAAGGTTACGACAACTTCGAGTTAAACTGATTTCACGGGTTGTCAAAGAGTCTAGCGATTCCCTTTTCCCAGGTGAGCGCCTACTCATTTCGCCACAATATTCAGCAATGCTGACTCGAGACGAATCACCTATGGAATAGGGTGTGTATGGGGGATGCCTTCTCTGTCCCCTTTATCCTCTCTTGTATCAAAACGCCTATAGTTTTCGGATCAGCAGACTCTCAGCTAGGAAATCCGAACAGATAAAAAAATTTTAGGAGATAAAAATATGCCTATATCTACCGTTTAAATACTAAAACACATTTGAAAATGCTATGTTTAAGTGGTTTTAAAATATATATTCTCTTTGGGTGCCCCTGATCGATCGCAGCGAGGATGTTGTATTTGAGTTAGTTGAGTTATAAAACGGTCAATATTGTCGTTTCCAGCTTATATTACTAAAACAAATGTTAAATCTGTAATAGACTCAGCTGTATTGCATTGAACGACGCGGCTTATGGTCTTTGCGAGGAACGCTGGTTTGGATCGGTGTCCACACGTCACAAAATCCTATCTAACATCGACCGAAACGCGAAACCTAACCGGGACTCCGAAAAAAACAAAATAAAATAAATCCCGCGAGAGTGCGAATCCCATCCCAGTTTTATTGCTGTTATTAGAGTCCCAAACAGTTGTTTCCCAGCTTTGCGACTTTCACCTAAGAAAGTTTAATTGATCTTTGTGAAACTTCGCACAACAAAAGACAAGCACCCAACGCCTGCGTATACGCAGCATAAAGCATTTCCAAATAAAATGCCTATAAGGGCAGAAATTCGATTTAGAGCTAAAACTATTGTGACGTCATTGTCACGTGATATTTATTGCCATCGCGAAGAAATAATATCATAATAACGTTAAGACTGTGTGTAATACATGCGTTATAATGTTTTTATAGCAAAGATCATTTTGTTTAAGCATAAGAGATTCAAAGATTGAAGGTGTACCTACAAAAATGCTGGGTCGAGCCCCTTTAAGGAGGATGAGAAACTGATAAAAACAGGTGCACTCTGGGGAGATTATTAAGATGTTCTAAAGGTGACTTTAATTAGACTCCCCTTTTCTCGCATCCTAACCAAGACACTGCATATAGGTACACAAACTAAATTATTTAGATAGTTTGCCAACTTAACAATAATATATTCAATTATATTAATTGTTCTCAGCTGTTATATTTTTGTTCATTGTTCTTTACGAAGAAATGCAGCCGTACAACTCAAGCTTCATAACAACGGCGTCATTCCAAGAAAGAGGGTACAGTCGCACGAACCGAGTGTGAATTGGTCTCGGCAAACTGTTTGTAACAACTCGGTACGGATCTTTGTTTCCATTAAGAACCTAAAAAGTAAAGGATCTTCAGGAGTTAGAAAATACGTATGGATGAGTTTCCGCCAAGTCTTGATTAAGTTATTTGCAATATGGTAATTACAATACAACTTGTTTGAATTACAATACAGGAATTACAATGTTCTGAGGAGCTGTTATAGTGACCTACTGGGGCTGGCTGGGAGGAGCTTCTAGTGACCAAGAGAATGTAACAGCCAGGTTGTTTCGTAGAATAGAGAGGAAGACACCAAAGTCTCGTTCAGCAGTTTTAATAATCCTTCCCGCCTTGTGGCGTACAACTTCTCGCTCATTGTGCAATAATATCACGTGACTTTTAAAATGTAAACAACTTTAGGGGTGGGCTAAGTACTTTCCTCCAAGAGCCTGATAGCTTTTAATTAATAGACTTGTGAGCAAATTTTATGGCTTCATAGCGGTTATACCATCTGGAAGACGGGGTTTATTTATTTCTTAAGCTATTTGCGGATGCATTTATTTTGTCGCATTAATCTTGCTTTTTTTAATGAAGTCTTTAGTCCATGTTCATTCTCCCGAGTCAAATAATTAGGACAAGACGCACTTTTGACCCCTACCTTAACGTTGTCACTGTCACCTCGGTAGTAAAACCATGTGACTTGGTCCTGCGAATACGCCAACTTGTATGAAGTCACATACATTGAGAACATCTTGCCTTGTGTCGCTACACCTTTCAGCCAAGTTTGCTTTCCAAGATCCACTTGTATCCATGGCAACGGGTCATATGGAAAAGCGTACCAACCTTTAGAAATCCCGGATCGAAGCCGCGCTGACCAAGGAGGATACTGGGGATAGTAGGAACTGGCTGTGATCGATTGGTTTTTAATTTTGCCGCTCTCCATTCCAAGTGCATCACTCCCGCTGCACATCTTTGCTAAAAAAGCAAATGTTGGTTAGAATACATAATTAATTACTAAACTGTAACAGCCTTCTTTGCAAGAGTGACATAATAAAATGAGCTTATTGCTTGCAGGAAACGTTTGCCTCAGATCAAGTAATCGCTA
This sequence comes from Porites cylindrica, assembly GCA_964035525.1. Classification (NCBI taxonomy): domain Eukaryota; kingdom Metazoa; phylum Cnidaria; class Anthozoa; order Scleractinia; family Poritidae; genus Porites; species Porites cylindrica. The sequence continues at coordinate 35,012,365 of OZ037784.1, read as the reverse complement.
TAGTTTTATTCTAACAAAATGTGTAATTGTAAGGCTTCTGAAATAGAACGAAGTACACTTTGACTCCCGACAACTCAGTCGAACCCTCGCTAACTCGAACTTCCCTCTAACTCGAACCAAAGTCGATTTCCCCCAGACTTCCTTCATACATTTACTGTAATTTTACCCTCGGTAAATGGCAGCTTTTCATAGTCAGATATTAGCTTGCATGAAACAAATTATGTTCTTCGTTGCCACTACATAGAAGAAACGTTTTGGACGACGGCGTCTGCAGACCAGTGAGCGTTAATACATTACATGACGTGAAGGCAGTGCAGGTGTAGTTGTCCATTTGTTGATAGCCTTCTTTACACTGACAAGAGTAGGATCCTGGTTTATTTACGCAATGTGCTGCTTTTAAGTCGCACTTGTTGTCGCCATTTTTGCATTCGTCCACATCTAAGGATATCAACAAATTATAGTGAACAAACACTATCAAATTGTAAGTTAGAGTGTTTTTGAAAAGTGGTATCTCTTACTTCACTTCCACTTCTACTCTGTTTTTATGCGGTGGGAAGATCAAACTACTCAGCGAATCGGTATTAAATTAAACTGATGACTGTGCGTAACTGTCAGTTTCAATAATATATCGTTCCTCCTGCCTGGAAAAAAGTATTTAAGAGCGAGGATTATTGACTCCAGGACGAAGTTGACGTTCAAGGACCATACTTCAGGCGTCTATTAAACCTATCCTAACATTTAATTGATTTCTGCTGACTCGTCCTCGCACCCATGGCCATTACGGGTGTTTTTCTTAACTAAAGGTTATTGTTTCAGTTCAACACTTTGATCTGAAACAATACGAGTGTTCTTAAAAAGATTCGTTCATGTTCACTGGGCAACGTACCCTTATCAACGACTAACTCAAAAACCGTTATCCTACGCTCTTTTTTCAGTGCAGGTCCACCCTTGAAAGTTTATTTTCCAAGAGGATATGTCTTACTTCCCAATATGCACAGTTTTAGGCTAGAGAAACGAGTGAAATATAACTCTTCCCCAAGTCTTTGCATACCTTTGCAACGGTTCATTTGATGTAGCTCGAATCCTGGGTGACAATCACAACGATATCCCGGATTAGTGTAGATACATAAATGGTGACAGTCTGAATGACCAGATCGGCATTTATTTTCCTCTGATTAATTAAAAAAACATTTTTGTTATTTTTACATACAACTTCGTATTTTCAGTATATATTTGACCTATGACTAAAAACTCAGACCAATGAATGAAGCAATAACGTGATATGGCCTAAATATTACGTCGTAATTCTATGTGGCTACCATGTATAAACCGTTATCGGTAAAGCTTGCTCTTAAAAAACTGGCTACTTTAAAAGTGTTGAAAGTCAACCGAAATTTTGTCAGATGATTTTTAGAAACAGGCAGTCCAACTTTTGGTTTGTTTGTTTGTTTTGTGAGTTTTGTTTGTTTGCTTTTGTCTTTATTTTTGGTCTTCTCTTTTTTTTCCAAAAAGTTAAAACGAACATCATTAAACACATAAGCGCCCCGACTTCAAGATCATGGTGCAGATTTGGGATTTATAGCTCACTTGTCGGTCAAGAAAAAATTAAATTTCAAAAGATAATTTTAAATTAGTTATTTAAGATAAGAGTGTGAAGTGGTGACAGTTTTATAAGGAATGATGTAGCAGTTTGTGGGACCCATTTCATTAGTATACTTTACTACTTTAAATCAATGTTCCTGGTTCTATTCTATCCTGTGATAAATACCGCTCTACCGCGGGTTAATTTCGAAATGTTCCTAGAAATTAGCCTGCGTCGCAGACAAAATAAACCGCTGTACAGAACAATTTCCTGGCATCACCCTTAACTGTGGAAGTAAAACATAAATTGGAGTGCTAACAATCTCACCGTGTAATGTCACCTCCTTGTTAGCACTTAACCATTTGTTGAAGTAAAACGTATACAAGTCAGAGTGACCTTGGATTCTTATGGTTACCTGTGGTATCAAAATTAATTGTAGAATGAAGATGTATATTTCTTCTTAAAATTTGAGGCAGTAACGCTTTGGAAAGAGACTGATTATGATCGGAAGAATGAATATATATGTAGCTTTTATTTGGGTTGGAGGGTGGGGGGGTGGCAAGGGTGATGTTGTTGGTCATGGCGGAAAACATGGACTGCATTATTCTTCACCAAAATCATGATACGGCAGCCAAATTTTACTTTAAAAACTTGCTTTCCCTCGATCGATATGTTAAGGTCAGCCTCAGTCTTCATCGGCCTGTTCCTGCCACATTCAGGATTAGTCTAGCACTGGAATATAATTCTTCAAGTAGCACGTTTCATCCATAGAGTTATATTTTTTCTGTTTTGGTAAGTTTTTTTCGGCAGTGTTTCGGCAATTTTTTCTTCGTTTACGTACGACATTTCTCTAAAAGTGAACTCACGCGTTTTCAAAATTCATCACTTTTAATTTACTCCATGTCGTTGTATCTACCAAATGTTGGTAAATTTTTCCATGTTTTCTGGAGTTAAATTATAATAAATAATAATTTAAATAGAACATAACAGGGTTAAAAATCCCAACTGGTAGGAGAGGCGAACCAGCTGGCTTTTTTACTAGTGTGGCCGAGAATTTGAACTCGGCACTACCGAGAACAAAATTAATAATCCAGCTAGCAGGACTTAAACATGGAACCTTCTAGTTAGAAACTTAAAAAATTTGATACTCAAGATTTTAATGATCCAGGTCTACGAAAGATCCCGCGGACCCTCACTGGTTTGTCGTTGTGGTTTTGCCTTCACAAGTGCCTCCTAGTTTCAAGTCCAACGCCCTAACTGCTCGGCCACGCTACCTCAAGTTCAAAGGGTGCGCATGCGTTCCTTTGGGATGATCCGGATCAAGATCAGTGAACGATCATCCTAAAGGAACGATCATCTCAAAGGAACGCACCCTAAGTTGGTTTAAAACAAATAAAAAAGAATCATGAAATCGCCATCTTTTGTCTCATCCTCAAGAAAACGTGAAATTAGGCAGTTTCTCTAATGTACAAAAAGTGAGAAGGACGAGCAAATTTGTTGTTTCGCCGATCTAAACCATATTGTTTTCTGCCGTTTTCGTTGCCTTCGTGGTCGTCGTCGCTTAAGATCCATAAAGGTGATGTTACACGGGACGATTTGCAACGTCGATTTTTAGCGCAACACAGCGTTGCAATGTTGAAACAATGTTGCAGCTACTCGAAACAATGTTGCAACAATGTTGCAGCTATTCGAAAAAATGTTGCAACAATGTTGCAACGTTGCGTTGCGTTAAAAATCGTTGTTGCGAATCTTCTCGTGTAACTGTTATTTAGCTGCTGCCGCTGTGCGCTAATCACCTTGAGCAGTTTCCATCCTGGAGTGTACCAATCGTTGTTGCGCATCATTTTTATAAACTTGATCGGTTTTATGAATCTGGCATCACGGTAAAATGTATCATTCCTTCAGAGAATATATAAGTGTTTAGTTATGATCAGTGTCTAGCTACAATCTTGGGCAAAACTGTTGAGAAAATTACATTCTTGGGGGGCAGTTTTTCTAAATTTCGTAGCCGACCGATTCTTCCCTCCCCGCTCCCCCTGGAAGTAGTGTTGTTGGGTCTTCAAAAGAAGGACGGATCCCTAAACATTTGTAGGAAGCAACTTTGAACTGGGGGAGGGCGTTTTCTTTACGCAAAGCCGTTGATTTGGAAATAGTTTTGTTGCGTTAGGTAGTGCGCATTAATGAAAACATTTTATCAAGTAGTTTTGTCCAGGATTGTAGCTAGTAAAAATCGCGTTCCTCCATATATATTAAAGTGGTAGTCGTTTTTATGTTAATCAGCTTTACTTTTCACTAGAAACAAAAACATTTAAGTCCTCTTAACTTCGTTCCCTGTGACGGGATAATACGCGAACATTATGCCGCGTCAGGATGCTGCAGCTTTTTTTTAATTTAGCTCATTCCTTACGATACATAGCGAATTTAAAAAGCTTTCTTAGTTGGTCCAAGGTCTGTTTCGTTGCTGGACCTAATGATCGTTATGTCCTGCCTGGAAAATTAAGAATGGTGAAACGAAGGCAATCAGTCACGTCTACTTACGCTCCAGCTTCAAATACGTTTTTTCCATCATCAGTAAGTTCAATCCATCCAGTTTTTTCAGCGTTTCCTCCATAAATTTCAATAAAGACCCTTGCATCTGTTCCAGCGAGAAATTCATCCACTGTCGAAACTGTAATTTCATATCCTACGGACAAAAATGTTTGACCGACCCGCACAAAAGTTAAAATTAGTCCGCCGGATAGGGTATTCCTAGGAGTATTTAATATTTATTATAAATATTTCTTCCTTTCTGATTAGTCTAAGTAGCGTTTTAGCCTACAAGAATTATTTTGTTTTGGGTGATTAATACCCTTTATCAAATTTGTATTTAGCCTGAAGTTCAGATTAAACGCTGAACCATGCAACCTTTAAATAAAAGACACTAAGTTGGTAGTACCATTCCAGCAGTGATATAACGCATGCAGTAAGATGAATGTTATTCGAGATTATGCTTGTATCCTTTTGAATGCTCATTTTTCCATACATCCTTTGAATACTGTGTTAAACAACCGTTCAGTATTCTTTTACCATTTATACATAACGAAAATCTAATTAAACTCCACTCACTTTAAAAGGAAATTTTCAACGTTCCTTTGTCGCCTTAGTCTAGCTTTTTCAGACTTTTTCATATTATATGGAAAATATGATTCTTTTTTAGATTATTTATTATAACTTACTTGCTGCTTGAGACTTTGAAAAGCACAAAATAAAGGCAACGGTTACTGGAAATGCTGTCCAGGACATTTCAAAGATTTGCAGAGGCAGAGAGATGTATTATTTTTAAACCAATCGTGGACAACCGTTGTAGTCAGCTCTTTGAAATGGAAACCAAAGAAGCTTAAAACTGTTACATGCAAATAATTGTCATGGAAAGATTTGCTCAGGTGTCCTTAAATACAATGAAGGAGAAACTCAAACCATAATGCAGAGGCAAACGGAAGTATTTTCACCAGGAGACAACAAAAGAAAAGAGACAGACTTGTTTGACAAAAAACAGCTGAATAAGTTATTTCGCCTTCATCCTATGTACTAAAAAGGGACCCGGTATTGATAATGTTTAGCAGATGAAATGAATAGGACTTATATAAGAGTGTAATAATATTTATTATTAACCTTTTTTGTGCAGATATTAAAATAAGAACATTTGAAAATTTACGCATCATCTTAATGATAAAATGAATATATGAATTTCATGTATTTTAACTGCGGGATGAAAAGATAATAAATGTAGAGAAGATCATCTCAGTTGAAAACATAACTAACAAAAGAAAGCCTGAAAAAATTTCGGCAAAAAAGGATCACTCTTCGAGCCCTGACCTCCGCAGTATATACCGTTGCAGAGCTCTAACCAATTTAGCTCGCAAGCAAACTGGGAACTGGTTATTACACGAATTGGTTCGTGATAAGCAGGGAAAGAAGAATCATTACAATGCTTAAGAATTAAAGAACACTTAAAACTCTGCTGGTCATTCGTCAAGATTGAAAATCAAAACACTGACATTTGATTCCAAGTTTAAATTCTAGTTCCACAAATTAATTGTAGAAATAAAGACAAGCGTATTACCGTACTAAAATACATTTCTAGTTCAACTTCTAGTTAATAATTAAATAAAATTAGCTAGGAAACACCCTCTGAAACAAATGTGTTTTAAGAGACTTTTTAAAGCTATTTTCACAAGATACATTTCTCATGATTTGGGAAGTTTACTGATTGTTCCATAATTTGGAGGTAGCAATGAATTATCGCTATCGTTTCAGAATCTTTGAAAAACAGGAGGAAGATTAATTGCAGAGAGGTGAGTAAAAAATTGTTACTATCATGTAAAGGTGATAAAACACAAGATGATTTGCAATGACAATTTCTAGAAGAAAATGTTAGAACACTATCACAAAACTTGGAAACAATGTCACAATTGTAATCATGTGATGCAAAGTTTTGAACTGATAATCGCGAACTGCAAATCGTACAGTGCAACATCAGGCTGAAGTTAGTTTTTTAACTCTGGTTCCGCAACTTGAGGTGAACCGCAACTCCTGTCCACTAACCTCCCCAAAATAAGCACTAAAAGACCGAAACACAATGAAATTAAGAACTTCATTAATGTAGGACTTCGATTAAGATGAAACCGGCAGCTACAACCGACAACAAAAACTAGTTTGGAGATACTTGTAGTCTAAAGTTTGTTGTCCTAGGGCACCCTGCGTAAGAAAGGTCAGTGTATCCATCTCCATCAGAAATTTTTTTTATTGTGTGTGTGGTGATTTCGTTTTCATTTTCGTTTTTGTTCGTCTTTGCCACCTTCTTTTCTTGCAGTAGACGAGGAACTTTTGTGGCCGAAATAATAATACCACAAAAAAACCAAGTCAACTAAATAAATGATGATATATTTGATATAAGTGACCTGCGTAATGTAGTGGTACAAAAAAGTAGGCTGAAACTAAGGGCCTGTTTACATGGAGTGGGGGACCCCGGTCTAGTGGGGTTGGTTTCTTTTGTTTTCACGCTCTGGGGGACACAAAACAAAAGAAACTTACCCTACTAGACCGGGGTCCCCCACTCCATGTAAACAGGGTCTTAGACGACAAAAAGGCAAAAAGGAACAAGTTTCTATAAACGAACACGTGACATAAAGAAACAACAATACTGCAACAAAGCGAGCACGGTTAAACACACTTACTATTGTTACGATCAGAGAATAACTGCTGTAGTAGTGGACTGCGTAAAAATAGAAAACCCGTAGAGGACACTGACGAGAAAAGCGCTTAGCGCGGATCAAAGCTAACTGAAAATTGTTCTGCAGAACTGCAATTAAATACTGTAGAATATGCACAAAAGAAACCAAAAAAGGCGCTAATGAAGATGAAAAAACAGACACAAAGAACTAAACACCCAGTATAAAATTTGCAAACAGAAACTAAACAAAAGGATGAAAAGATCAACCATAAGCTTAATTAGCGCACGACAAAAAGGAAAAAACGCATTATGAAAAAAAAAAATTGTCACACTTGTATCTTTAAAATGGGTGGTGTTGCTAGTTTGCTTTTTTCCCGCCTCTGCTTGCATTGCGGACCTATTATCTTATACTTGCGGGTACCCGTTGATCATGGGTGCATTTAAAAGGATTCGAGTAAGCGCTTTATAGTAATTTTAATTGATTAATAAATCATTTAAAGCATTTCTTTATATACTTAAAATTGCCCTTACCTTCCAATAACGGCCTGTTGGTCTAGTGGCATGATTCTCGCTTAGGGTGCGAGAGGTCCCGGGTTCGACTCCCGGACAGGCCCATTATTTAATTTTTTTTTTTCTTACAAGTTTCGGAAATCAGAATAATCAGCAAGAATTTCTTTAAATTATTCTAATTTGTATGGTAATTTTTGTTTTACTCCTGACCACAGGGTTGCAAAAATGCCCCTTCTTTACTGAGGCGGTTTTGTTTCCTCTTCTATTTCCTAGGTATGAAACTTATGTTTTCTAAAAAATATTTATATTTACATTTAGGAGAGCCCATGTCTCTTATATCATCTAAGATCGACGCCATTTACAGAACCAGTCAAACGTCAAAAATGCCAGTTAGTTTAATTTGAATGATTACGAAACAAAACCTCTACTCTTCCAAAGAAGCTGTTATATTTGGATTTATTGTTGAAATTATCACAACTCACCTGTCCGGGAGTCGAACCCGGGACCTCTCGCACCGTAAGCAAGAAACATGCTACTAGACCAACGGGCCAGGGTAGTATCAACTTGCACACAGTTTTATTGTAAAAAAGTATTTGATGTAAAAGCCTGCAGGACACCTGCACTAATGTTTTGGCCTTAACAGTTCAAGAAAGTTATATAAAATACCTCTTTAATAGTTCACCAAAGTTGTTCCAAAGAATCCAACAAATCGTTAGCTTTCTTTTTCACTTTAATAGTTTTAAAAAGCGTGAGTATCGAAGAATCGATTATTCGTCCCTCTCAGATAGACAGAAGAGATAGAAGATGCAGCTCGAAAAAATTTGTTTAAAAGGGTTCGTTACTTTTTTTTAAACAAAATAATAGCATTGCAGTTTTAATTTGCGAGGCACCGATGGGATTCGAACCCATGACCTCCTGTTTACTAGACAGGCGCTCTAACCAACTGAGCTACGGCGCCTTCGTTGCAGTTAATTTTTAGAATCAAGTTAGTTTAATAGGAATTAATTTTATCTGTGTTATGAGATTCAGAATCGCTACAATACTGGAGACAAATGCATCGATATATACGGTGTCATTCGTCATTTATTCAATAAATGGGATATTGTGAGAAGAATCGTTATCACGTACAAACGGCTGGCGGCATTTGCCCTTCTCGCCTGGCGTAGTCAGGCCACTAGTTACGATAGGGGGAAAGGGGTAGTGCGCCTGAACTACGCACCAATGTGCCAAATCCACTCTACCCCATATACCAAATCGTTCTCTAGCTAACGCGCAAACAAGCGTTGTCTACACGGTCCTTCGAATTTATTTAATCACTAGTATTAGTACAGATGGATGCCATACTGGCTTTGTTACAGGCGCCAACATTTTGGTAAGTAAGACATTTGCTATGCTATAAACGCAGTGAGTCAGAATAGAAAATGTAAAACAATTAGAATTATTCTTTTATTTAAATTAAGGCTAGCCTTGATCGCTTGCCGGCGATTCTCGAGTTTAAGCTTCACGTACATGTGTAGAAATAATGAACAGTAAACGACAAGTAAAGGGGAATCTTGGTCACGTGGTACAAATCGCGTTGAGTTGCCGTTTCTATAATCGTCGTTGACGCAAATTAGTATAGGTAATAGCATGATTAGTAGTGATATTTGGCATAAACACCAGGAATGATATTTCAAAATTGTTATACGTAATTTCACGAGCCGTTAGGCGAATGAAATTAGAGACAATTTTGATATCACGAGTGGTAGTTATGCCAAAGATCACGTACAAATCATGCTATTATTTGTTTATACTTCTACTCGCAAACGTTTTTTAAGGTGAAATATCACTGCTCTAAGCCAATCAAATTGCAGAAATTTCTTATGTAGAAGTATAATTAGAAATTGAAATACAGTTGAATGTCCATTAACTGCCCACCCGTTGAGCAGCGGCAAGTGGTCGCAAAGTGAAGATTAGAGACAATTTTGATCAGTTTGATATCACGAGTGGTAGTTATGCCAAAGATCACGTACAAATCATGCTATTACTTGTTTATACTTCTACTCGCAAAAGTTTTTTAAGGTGAAATATCACTGCTCTAAGCCAATCAAATTGCAGAAATTTCTCATGCATGTAGAAGTATAATTAGAAATTGAAATACAGTTGAATGTCGATTCCAAAGTATGTAACAGTGAAGATGACGGATGTACCGTCGAAACATGTCTGGAAAATTAAAGAGAGTTGTTATGTTTATACGACAGTTGAATGTCCATTAACTGCCCACCCGTTGAGCCGCAGCAAGTGGTCGCAAAATGAAGATTAGAGACAATTTTGATATCACGATCTTTGATATCCACTTAATACAGTTAAGCGTTAACCGTTTAAGCGTTAAGCGTTACAGCGTTACAGCGTTACAGCAGTTAAGCGTTACAGTTAAGCGTTTAACCGTTTAAGCGTTAAGCGTTAAGCGTTTACAGTTAACAGTCTAGTTATTATAGATAACGTCATACGGGTGTCAAATCATAGGTAGCCCAAGCTCGAAATATGACAATCGGCGAGCATCGGCATTGTTGCATAACATTCAAAATACGAGGATTTATATGGGAAAAAAACCTATCGTTTCTGTAACCTACTACGAAAATGAAAGGATTTCAATAAAAAACAGCTTACCTTACTTAAAATGTGTGTTACATCTCCCCTGTGTGGTCCACGGGCCGATTTATGGCAGTGTTATGAGTTTTTATGCAAATAGTTTTCTCTATATATAAAGGTTTCCCCAAATTTGAAGAAATCAGATGAGTGAAACAAGCCGTCTATACAAACAAAACGAAATAGAAAACAATACTTTACTGTTAAACTAATCAAATAAGTTCGTCAAGTCACGTTTTGTAAAAATCGAAAAAATTGTGGGTGGCACTCGCATTTCCGGTGTCTGGCATGTTCGGTGGTGAAATTTTGGCAACAATAGAAATGACCATTTCAGGTACTTTCAGGTGTCCGCGTCCGCTTAATAGAGGTGCCCGCTTAATAAAGGTTTCATTTAAAGTAAATAAGGGAAATAAATTTGGGGACTTCGGCGACAGTCCGCAATATAGGGTGTCCACTTAATACGGCGTCAGTATAAAATACAGGTTTCACTGTAATTAAAACAGTAAACACGAAATCTAATGGTTAAAAAAAGATACTTAACAATGGTTAGACACCCAAACGCTTCATTTTCAATTTGGACAGTGGATCTGCTGCTATGTTTGCCTTCATCGTTCGCATGTGAACGCTTGAAAACATCAACGGACTGGTTCCAGAACACTTTAGTCAGTAAATCAGTACATGTAGGTAGGAAGTTGAACTCCCCGGAAATAATAAAGAAAACCCATACCAAACGCGATTTGGCTTGCATCACGTGTCGCGACAGGGACCTCATACAATTTTCAAGGTAATAATATTTTATTACTTAATTCTTTCGCAGCATGGATTGAGATTGAAATTTTTGACCTTTCAAAAAAGAATCAATACGTCCGCTAAAAGAAATATTACCTTCATATGAAGAGAACATTTCTGTCCGTTTTTTCAAAAGTCATTTTAATTTTCAACTTTAAGCGTCAGGCTTACATTTTATCAAGTGTTCTGGCTTCCTCGTTAGGTAGTCTGGCCTGCTATCGTCTGGAATCTTTTGAACCTTACAAAAAGATTTTTGGTGACAAGGTCCCTGATACAATATAATTAATTTACCAATATATGTTAAGATATGTATGAGGTATGAGATAGGATAAACTAACAAATCGGAAGTGAAAACCTTTTTCGAATGTAAAAACGTGCAACCGTTCTAAAATGAATTTCAATTCCACTCTTTGCCGAGAAGAGGATTCATCAACCTGACTTGCCAAGACGTTGCTACGTTGCTATTTCACGTTTTTTGATCAGTCCCTGCTAAAGTCTTCTTGACTGTAACGTTTTCAATTTGATCTATTTTGACTGATCACGATCTTTTTGGATCCGACGTTGAGCAAGATTGATCGTACACAGTTTTTGCAGAGTTTTTTTTTACCTTAATTAAACATGGTAGGAATAACGTATACACATGAATAGTGCCCTTTGCTGAACTATTTCATTTGATCGCCTAATTGTATTTGTAGGGCTGTCACGGAAGAAATCAGAATACTGTTCCTTTAAGGTTGATTAAAATTGAGTATAAAAAGAGACGTTTGTGTAATAGAAACTTTTACATCGGGATAAATTTGATAAGACGTGAACTCCGACTTTGGGCTGTCAAGGTGTGTTGTCAATATTGTCCAAGGAGGTAATGGGAGAAATATTTTGAATGATAGAACAGTTTATTTTTGGATTCAGCTTTCGATCGAATGTCGTGAAGAACCGGCGGCCGAGGCGTGTAACACCCTCCTCGATCTGTACTCATAATTGTTGTACTTATCATTGACCATACTGACCTTCATGATTGAGGAATTGCTAATTGCAATTCAGCTTAATATAATTTAAGTAGCGCAACCATTGACAATTTTTGAATCCCCCTTATACACCCTGTTTGCCCCCAACTTTTACGCAGTCCCCAGGGCGCATTTGTTTGAAAGGAATATTTTACGCAAAATGTATATTTTGTTTAATAGTTTTTTCGCATCTTCTCCAGATCCATTGACACGCGCGGCGCGTTCGTTAAAGGTCAAGGTTCTGTTTGCGACCGACGTTGACAGGCGTATTTCCGGCCGGCCCAATGGCGAAGTGTGTGACATGTATTCTGCTAAAAATAATAATAATAATGATACCTTTCGAGGCACTGATCAGGGGCACCCAACGATATTGTAGTATTTAAACAGTTAGATATAGGCATATTTTTATCCCCTAAAAATTTTTTATGATCTGTTCGGATTTCCTAGCTGAAAGTCTAGTGATCCGAAAATTTTAGGGATCAAAACTTATGTTTTCGAAAATTTCAGCCAAAAAAAGGCTCCCGAAAATTCTAGGTGACCTCTCTAGGATAAAAATCGGTTGAAAATGGGCAATTATGCCGTTTTTTATATGTTCGAAAATCCTAGGAGAGTCAGACAAGCAAGAAATTTTACATCAAATGTTCCGAAAATTCGAGGTCTCAAATCGCCTTCCAGGTATTTTCCGAAAATTGACGTTGGGTGCCCCTGACTGATCGAAGTACCAAACTGGACAAGGAAGAACAGAATATGAAATGAAAAAAAGAAATCTGCCTTGAATTAAGGGCTTGAACTCACCTGTAAAACTGACCGTGCAATGGCCTTGTAGCGTCTTTTATCTTAAAAGGACCGGCTGGTTTGCCTGTGTTTGAACCCGGGTGTTTGAATAAAGCATTTCAAAAGTATTGCGTGAATTATATTTGCGTCTTTAAATACACAAATACCCCCAAACAAAAGAGGAACAAGATACATGAGCTCAATTATTGAAGCCACATCCGTGCTGAATCCGGAGCGACGAATCTAAAGAATGAGGAACAACCCATTACTTCAAATGATTCAGCAACTCTCTGGCGCAAATCCATAAAATCCTACTGAATTAACTTTCGCATGGCTTTTGCTCATTATCTAATAAAACTTTGGAAGTGTAACGATGGCGGCCAGTGATCAAAGTGTTTAGATTTCTTCGTTCTGAAAGGTCACGTAATTATAGTCAATGTTTCTAAAAGATCAATATCAAATTTAATATTCATTCTAGATCTGCTTGTCGGCGCTAGGGCCACTCCCCTAGACCTTTATTTATAAACAAACTAAATTCATTTATGTAATGTACTTAAAAAATTAGGTTCGCCTCAGTATAACCTCATCTTTTTTCGCACTCGTACGTTAAACGACGTAAAGAAGGCGTACAGCAAGCTCTCTCATTTTTGCCTCGCCGTGAGGGACCTCTGCTAGTATGGAAAGCGGAAAAGCGGTCTGTAAAAACAATTTTTTTAGCGCCGGCTACGGGGTTGTCATCAGTTGTCATCATAAAAGGACGTCATACCCGCTCGAGGTTACTTGACACTATTGGATTTCCTTCATTAATAATGGCCATTATCCATAAAAGGACACTTGAGCCTCTCTCTGTAGGAGGTTATACTACACATCCTCAGGCTCCTGACAAGCTATATCAGTTTCTCATGTAGCCGACACCTTACTCTCAGTCTTCCTGTTCAAAGGACTACAAAAAGCTGACTGAACTGATAAGAATTAATCAATACAGAACACTTGTTACTTGAAGCATCAGAGTTGCATTAAGCCATTTGAAATAATTTGTCATAAGTAACTTCATTTCCATGTTTCACATCATTGCTCTCGTAAGCCTCTTGGGCTTTATGAACAAGGCGACTGCATCTGACGTCTCTCCCAACGGAACCGAAGGTAAGGTCATTTTGTACTTGTGTAAGTACGCATTTGTGATCAATAAGGTTTGCTGCGTGTATATTTGACTAACTAGAATGGCGAATGGACTTGAAAAGAAAACCATTTCTTCCGTGCTTCTTTCGAATTTCATATTCAGCGGCATAATTTTAACCGACACTTCAAGGCCCGCGCGCGCTAATCAGATTCTGCTTGTCTTGTCAGTTTTGTGAAGTTTATAGTTCAATTCAGGTAAGGCCGGAATGCATAACCCGCGAGAAACTCAACAAAGTTTTGTACGGAGATGCTCTGTCCACAGGTACAACCCCTTACCCTTTTATAATCCATTGTTAACAGAAACGATTCGCCCTTTGTACAGCTTTTGTTGACAAATAGCACCCGTTTCATGACATACGAAATAGAACGCCGAAGCCCTTTTAACTGCTGCAACATTAATGCAACGTTTGTATATACCATTAATCCAGGAAGTGTTCCTGTTATTTTCACATCCATAGACTCGCTTGTTAGCCCTTAAGCTCATGAATGATTTCCCACTCTTTACAGTTTTTAACTCGTAATAATATATCACTATAGCCTTTACACAGCGGAAGCCTGAAAAAGATACCCCTTTCTAGCTATGTAGGTAGTACCCCCCTCCCCCTAGGATAAAGGATAAATAGGTATCGGTCACCGGTAAATCGCTACAAACTAATGCCGCTGATGCACGATGCAGAAGCCATCTTTAGACTCTCAATAGTCTTTATTAAGCTTTGAAGTGGGTCTTTTTCTCGACTATTGTTTAGCGCTAGACGATGCCTCGGGCAATGTCTGCTCAATACATGGCATGACGTGTCAGAAGTTCAGGGCTATTTATTCAAAGCGAAAGCGAAATACCCGAGGGGGCATTCAAGGGAAGTCTGGGTAGAGCTGTGCCTCTGAGGCCTTCAAACCCCGACCCCGTTTAAGACAAAAATTGCTCATTTCGCTACCCGGTTTAAGACAGAAGACACTACTTTCTGACCCTGATTTGCTTTGTCTTGTATACAGAATTAAGTAATTTTCACACTAAAATCGTGGAAGTAGACATTTAGGAAAAAATATTACGGTATTGCAAATGTAAACCACTCATCGCAAGTCTCCGCTGTCTTTGAAAGGCTTCCAGTCCAAAAAGACACCCGTTCAAGACGCTTAATAGTGAAATTGTATACCCTGTTTAAGACTCAAGACCTTGAAAACCATACCCTGTTCAGCAGCACATACTCGTATAGGCCAAATAAGGGAGTGCCCCCCTCCCCCCCGGAGCCAAATACAGTATTTATTCTGTAGATTAGAGAATTCTCTTTGATTTGTGATGAATCACGCAGTTTAGAAATAGTTTCTAACCCCAAAGAAATTATTTTGCTGAACTGCTGAAGTGGCCAAATAAAGGCTGTACTCGCACTATCCTAACCTCTTCCTTCATCCCAAAATGAGATCATAGTTTTCGTATAAGTTCAATACGGTAGACACTATCAGTAAGTACTTCTCTTTCCTACGGACATGGTCGAAAACTGATTGCAAGGTTGAAATGAGTAATTTCATTTGAGTAAATGAGAAATTCATGGCTAGAAACTGCATAAACTTCAGTGATGCCTAGTCGTAACAACGAAACTTGGCAGCGCCTTCATCTGAAAACAGGAAATCAGTGTTTATTTTTTTTTTCCCCTTTTGCGTTTCAGAACCGCCTAAGAAAGTTAACTTCTGGTTATATGATAATTTAAACTCATCCAAACCGCAGTGGCTATGCACTGCTCAAGGACCGGCTCCCTTAATTCTGAACTCCAGTCAAACATTAGATGTTCATTTGAAGTGTACCAGAGATAAAGGTAAGCTATTGCATTAGGAATTCTACTAACACCGTTCGGATAATCGAGGGCCGGCAAGAACACACTCTTTCGAACTGCTGCGGATCTAAGAAAGGGCTACCCCCTTCGCCCCCCCCCCCCCCCCCTTCTCCGTCCCCGCAAAATAAATAAATAAATAAGAACGAGGGTCAAAAAGATGAAGTGCTGAAATTTGAGATTTTCGGACAGTTATTATCAAAAATAAATGTGACACCTCACTATCGCCGAAATATTATTACTTTCTGAATTATTTTTGTCTTTATTTCTTTTACCTTTAGACCTCTTCAAGAGCCGATTCTTGTTTCTTTCATTCGGCCCATTTAAACGTGTTGTTTCTGTGAAATTTTCTCCAATTCAGACATTACCTTATCATCACTTATTTTCGCGAGACCTATTTTTCGCGATTTTCGCGACTTAAAACATTCCGCGAAATTTAAGTCCCGCGACAAAAAGGTGCCACGAAAATTAAAGACGCAAAATTTAGTGACCTGTTAAAAACTTGTATTTAAGTTCTCCGTCTGCTAGGAGCTCTGTGGTAGTAGGAGGGCTCAAATTTCAGTTCAGTGCATGTCCTTATGCTTCATCATCTGACTCGTCTCCGGCTGAATTAGGTCCTGCAATTACAATACTTCCTCAGCACAGTCTTCAAATTTGCCATCAGCATAATCTTCATAAGGCGCAGATATGTTTACAACTTGGTATTCGGCCGACGTTCAGAAACAAATGGAGTCAGGAAACAGCACTGATGAGATTGAGGTCGATTTAAGGCTCAGTCTGTGCTGAAGCCCTTACATGCCACCTGGCAGGTGAGCCTTGACCGGCCACTTGACAGGTAGTGTGGGAAAGCGCCACATTGCAAATTGAAAGGATGGAGCAAAGCGGGAATATCCGAACTTGTTCAAGGGAAGACAATCTTATCGCCTGAAGATCCATTCGAAAATATCGAGGCGATCCCTATCTAAAAGCTAACTGGCAGCGCCATCGAGTTAAATAGTGCCTCGGTTACTTATGTCTGTGTACTTTTAAAAGATGTTATGTTGCTAACATTGTTGAACATTTCAGCCAGTTGCTTGTTGCGTATCTATTCCGTTATGGCTAAATAAAATGTAGAAATCGAAGTTTAAAAAACGAACACCAGAGACACTTGATTACCTTGAAAAACGGTGATTAGTGAAAATCGCGAAATTCAAGTCCCGCGAAATATTTCCATTCCAAATTCACGCGAAATAAGTGATAATATTAAAGGTGTACGAAACAATGTACGAACGACACATGATCCCAGATAGGACAAAAACAAACAAACAAACAAATGAAGTGTAAAAGCTCTACTTATTTCATAATGACACGAGATATATTAAATAAGCGGTTCTCGGAAGTATCCCCACCTGTCTCGCGGAAGACCGGGGTTCGATTTCCCGCCAGGGAGCGTCTGTCCACTTTCAACTGAACTTTCAAGGTTTCACTGTTGAATGTAAACAACTCATATCTTCTCTCAACAGGAGAGATCTTGGCCACGAAAAAAACCCCAGCAGAAGATGGACAAGAAACTACTACCCCAGAACCCCCAACAAAACAAGTTGAACAAGAAAAGACGGTTATGTCAGACTTTCGGATGATTCAGTTTCTTATTGGTGCATCTGCAGGAGGGGTATTCGTGTTAATTGTCATTATGATCGTGTCCATTTTGTGTTGCTGCGCAAAGAGACAGAAAACAAGGAACTTAACTGACCGCTTGGAGGATAACAAACCTAAATGTGCTGTAACCGACGCCGATACATTAATTTCCCTTAACAATGAAACAACCCTGCCGCTTTGTGAAAATGACAGTAATGCAGATAGCAATGATAGTACTAGTAATGATGTAGTGGTAGAACTGGAAGATAACACAGAAGAATCTGATTACCTTACACCTGTGGATTCGCAAACCGAGATAAAAATCTTCATTAAACGTGAAAATGGCGCGAATCAAAAGAGAAACGAGGCTCCAATCTATGCCCGTCCACTTAGTAAGAGTTCAAAACTTCTGCCGCCTTTATTAACGCCGCCGCCTGCAGATGTTGGGGAGAAGAATGGAGAAAATGGTGCAGAAGAACAGGCTACCGTTCCCTCAACAGAATCGGAAAAGAGTACTTTTCAAACTCGGAATTCTGGCAAGAACCGTTATCAAGACCTTAAATATCCAACATATGAAAACTGGGCCCATAATAAGGGAACTTACATGAGTCTTCTCAAAGAGAACGATCAAAATGACAGTCAGTCGAGAACACGCGTACCCTCCGAAGTTGCTTACGTCAATTTGCCAAAAAAATCGTCACCACTATTGACTTAACTTACAACAGACTAAGAAAGGCTTTCACCAAGAGCAGATTTTGCAGGATATATTCAGATTGTAACAATTATCCTTGTCGTTCAGCTGACATCACTTGACCCTTGGATCTTTTTTTTAATTATTTTATTTTATTTTTTATTTCGATCAAGCGATTCAATAACAGCGGCATGTCTATTACCTAAGGGCGCGCTTTCCAAAAGTCAAACCTGGCCAGCCAGACCGGTCAACTTAAATATATATACAGCTAAATAAAAAAACGTTTCTTTGGTTTTACATTGGTCATTAGTAATTGGCGTTTGGGCATATGGAACAATGCAATGATTTACTTGAGTGACCATTGCTTTCAATGCGCAAGTCCCAATGCCCAAAGCAACCTTTGTTGAATTGGCTATACCGCTCACATGTTATCTAGGGACAAACCGATCTGACTGGAAAGTCCTTATTTATAGTGAAATTCTCTTTATGTCAGGACTGGTCTGGCCAGCCAGTTCTGACAAAAAGAAAACCCCCAACTTTCTCCTAATGAACGGTCTCCCATATCGTCCGCATCAAAAGTGTGCCTCCTATATATGACCACCCTTAACTAAGACAGCTTTCACATTTGGTGCCCGGGCCTGGTGCCCAAGTACGGTACTCGCTGGGCACTAATGTGAACACACCCTTTTTTCAAGTACGCTAGAATTCGGGCGCGGTGCCGGTGCCCGAGAACAAGATCTCGACCTTGTACTCGGGCGTGGGCACCGGGTCCCTGTGAGAACACAATTTTTGTAAGTTCCGGGCAGTCCACTGCTTTGTTCTCGCTGCTAGGCTCATGTTTCAAAATGGCGTCTGACGGGGCAAAATGGAGTAGCTATGTACACAGTCTCATATCGGATACTCAAAGTGTGAACACAGCGCCATTTTGCGCAGGAACCCAGGCACTAGTTCCCGAGCACCAAGTATGACCAAGTGTAGACAGCCCCTCTCCCTTTAAAATCATTTTTCTGCATTTGAGTCAAAATTAAACTGATCTTACGACTTATTCCTTTAAGATAGGTCATGACTACTAGCGCTAGGGATAGACGAAAGAGATTTATTTTCATAATCAGGCCTCAGTTGTTTAAAAGGCATATGCAGTGCTATACAGGAGATCAATCTCTATTCAGTGGATCGTAGTGCAATTGGTCAGTATCGCGAATTCTTATCCGCTGGATAGTGATTTATCCGATGCAGGATAGCGCTATCCCGAGCCTTTGAACAACCGCGGCCTGCAACTTTGCATTCAAATGTCGGGGTGACGTGAGTACTTTCCTCTTTCCTTTCGGCGGGCCTCCTCCCTACCGAAAGCATTCTTGGAAAAATCAAACGGGCTAGATTAAAATGAGCAACAAGCCAAGAATAATTGTGGCAAGAAGCCGGGACTAAGAGTCGAGTGAGTTGACTCAATTTTACGTTCTCTTTGGAAATCGAATTCAAGTGTCTTGTCCTTGTGTATTACGATTACCGATCAACTAGTACCTTATAATTACTGAAATGTTGACCTTTATTGTTATCATTATTTCTTTTTTTTTTTTACTGTATATACCATTAGCGAATCAGGACAAGATTTATTTAGCATGCAGATCATCACGGTAAAAAAAAATCATTATTAAAAAACATAAATATCACACTAAATAACCCAAACAAATATATAGCAAATATATATCGTCGCCTGCACCCGATGAATAACACTCCACCTGAACCTAAGCCACTGGCTGTCGAAACGTGCACAGTTACTAGCACAGTTAGTGGGGCTTAGGGAAGAGCTGAAACACTCGGCTTTAATTGGAGTGCTATGGTCGCGAAAAATGCCTCACACACTCAGAAAAGTCAATGAAATTCTACATGGAATCAAGCCTCGTGCTCTAAGAAAACCTTAATAAACATTTTCAGTTTCCTCTTGAAATCCGTGTGTATGGTAAAGCTTTACTTCAAAGACATTTAGCAATTACCTGTACCTCCCTAAGAGAACACCACATATATTTTTAGCGACTTTCACTCGCATTTATTGTTTTTTTAAACGTTCTCGTTGCCGTGGCGTCTTTGGATGTTAAAGTCCCTGATGACGGGCGAGGAATGAGCGCAGAAATTACATACTGACAATTAACCTGTCATTCAGATCTGGGCCATACTTCTGATTGGTTAGACTACGAGCGGTCTCTCTTTTTTCTTGGTCCGTCTAGCAAAACGAGCGAGACGCGCAAATGTTCCCGCGCGTAATGAAAAAGAGACTGCACGCAGTCTACTAATGGTTAGTGCCCCAGGGGAAGTTGCTTCAACCAATCAGAAGCATCACTCAGATCTGGGTAGTGACACGTGATCAGTATGGAATTTTTGCGCTTCTTCCTCGGACGTGTGGGAAACCAGTGGTGGCATCGCTGTTTTCTTAGGTGAGACTTTTATTTCAGTTACTTGATTTTGAGGATGCTTGTGTTAAGAGGCCTTGTTTATATCAAGATCGCAATTTTAATTAGATTTGTGTTGTTTCTTTTCCTACCTGTTAGCTTTGTGTGAGCCGTTCAGTGAGGTGCTGTTTAACCCTGTCAGCTGCATCTCCAAATCTAAAACTTACCGACAGCGAACAGACAGTAAAGGTTAAAGTGATTTTATTCTAATCATTCCAAAATGCAGCTTGGATCTGGGTCTGTATTTGATGAGAATGTACCTGTTTCAAACGTCGAATTCACCATCAGCCGAATTTAAATCTATTGTTGTCGTTTCCTAACCTTAGATTCGGCACATGTGAAATTAGTCTCCCTCGCAGCCGTTTTTAGTATCGTCACGCAACGCGATACTAAAAACGGCTGCGAGGGAGACTAATGTGAAATGCGATGTTTAAATTGCATAGCTTTTACGTTAGCAGGAAACCCATGTCAGATAAGGCTTCTGTTCACATGTGAGAACGGTGATTTCAGCGCGATTTCTGTAACGGAGCGAAGCCGCGCCGATCTCTAAAGGTACGGAAAAACGGGCAACAAAAAGCGTGCAACTTGTTTTGCAACACTGCTGCAAAACGAGTTGAATAGCCGATTGTTGAGCGTTTTACCAGCCACGTTTAAACCTGTAACCAACCTGATTTGTTGCAAGACAGGTTTGATGAGGGTGGTAAAACGCGCAATATCCCGCTATTTAACTCGTTTTGCAGCAATGTTGCAAAGCAAGTTGCACGTTATTTGTTGCCCGTTTTTACGTACCTTAAAGAAGAGAGTCGCATATCGGATAGATGTTCACACTGTACCAGATCGCTTTTGGTGTCGGCACGTAAAGTTATCCGGTATGGTGTGAATATAGCCTAAGAACTCATACAAGCTTGAGCAAGTTATCTTTGCTTGATTGGAAAGATTATATCTTAGATGTACGCTCAAGTATACTGAAGCAAGAGCCACAATGGCTCTTGACTGAGGTCAAAACGAACCTTATCGTTATCCGGCAACAAAAAAATACATTACCCTTGTCCATTTTACAGGAGGTAAACGCTGACTAAGGACAAAAGAAAAGATTTCTCAACTCTGATCGGGTCGTTGAGCAGTTTGTAGAAAACTATTTGCCGCTAAAAGAACTAAAGACTTCTAATCCTCTATTTTACGTCGCATTTCAAAAGGAATAAAAACGTTCAAAAAAACGAATTTGGAAAATATCCAAAGGCCTGAAAACCTGAAAACCTTCTCCGCGCCGTTTTTCTCGACGCGACCGACTGCCACCTCCGAGGATGGGAGAAATATCTCTATCTGTACAATCAAACCTCTTTCTCTCTGTCTTAGACGGGAAATAATTGGGACCGGCACTGAATCCCCCAGATGATCGCCCTAAAGCAAGTGAATTAAAATGACTAACGACTGAATACCACGGACCAACTCTGGTGAATCCGTTTTAGGGATGTGTCCATTAATAAAAGAGAATTTACTGTAATGAAACAACACGCCATGGACAACTACATTTCATGCAGTTAAACTAAATATCTTGGGCTTCTGTTCTTCACTCAAGGTTCTTGGATAAACAACAGGCAGCAGCTTCAGATGAGCGGTGACTAGGACCAGGCGCGCTACGATTAAATCTGATAGAGCGTCTGTAAAAATCTATGACGAGCCTCTGAGCAGGACTCCAAGAGTTTGTTGGGCCTGAAATCAACAGAAAAGATGGGTTTTATCGTTCTTCCTATCTATATTCCAAGCTAGAATCAAATACCAGGAACTGATAAATCTTGAAGATAGCAAGTGTTAAGAACAAACCTGGGTTTTGATAAAGACAAAAAAGGTAAATCAGTTTTAAGTTCACTCATAACGAAAAGAAGAAAAATTTAAAATGTCGCGTGTCTTTGCATGAGCTGACCTATTTGGTAGCTGGATCATGGGTAACCTTGAACGCTCCCTAGAAAAGCATGGTTCAGTTACCTTTGCTTTTATGCATTAATTTATTTAAACATTTCAACAACTATTTGAAAATTTTATTTTCCTTACTTTGAAATAAAAGCGATGAAGAAGGATTTTAAATGTGTGGGAAAGTAAGGTTGTTTAGCAGCATGTTCTAAAGCCGTCAGTGGACCGGATATGTCTTTGGCGGATTCAACCTTCTCCTCGCCCTAAAAACAACAAAGAAGCAGATAACAATAAAATTACACGACAACACCTCACACTTGGTAGTAGAAATGAGCTACAAGACAATTACGTATTTGCGTAGACCATATAAGCAACAACCTTAAGGTCAAGTCAGTCGACTTTTCGGTTGACAGACATAGTCAACAGGAAAGATTCTTGGGGCACGAAAAATAAGTGCTTTTGATAGGACTTGTTATAATTATTATTATTTTTAATGATCGGGTATTCCAACGGTGAGGCAATTGCCGTCTATTTTGATGATCGAGCTGCTATATTTCTTGACAAAAAGCAAGGAGAAACTTTCAGGCGTACAACCCTAAACTCGCCACAATTTATTCCCCAATCTCGCCTCGGTAACACACACGCCCCATGACCGCCATAGATTTGTCCACAAGTCGACTTTTTTGGCGAGCGACGATCCAACCAAAACGAAGAGACAAGAGCTACACTTCCTGTCACTAAAGCTGATCAGTGTTATTACCTTGAGAAGACCCATATGAATCAAAAGGGCAGAGACTAAACCTTCTTCCTTACACATATCAGATTCAAAGGCTGTCTTCAGGATTGGCTCTAAAATAACAACAGAATCACTCAGCGGAAACCTGTTCCTTAAATCAGTGACATACACTAACAGCTGTATCTGTCACATCGAGAGAAAGGCGATTGAAGGTTGGGCAATCGAACAATGTTCGTATCTTTTAAAAACAGGCAAATTTAAGCTTTTCTGCAAATTGGGTATTTTATAATATTCGTTTTAATTTTTTTTACTAACAAAATAGCACAAAGTTCTGTTATCCACCGTAATTGTCTTATAAGTAGGTTGAGTATAATTGAACGTCGTCCTGAATACTATAGGACTGTTGTTGACAGTGACTGAACTGACGTTTCGACAACCTGAGCAGTGGTCATCTTCAGAGTCAAAGACGTCAAAGTGAGTTGTGCCACGTCAGTTGATGGTATTAAAAACCTTTCACTGTTTTAATCATTTTAGGTTTATATTTTTATTCTCATTTTTTCGCATGATAACTTTTCTTACTTGGGAAAGCTCATTTTAGGAGAGCCCATGTCTCTTATATCATCTAAGATCGACGCCATTTACAGAACCAGTCAAACGTCAAAAATGCCAGTTAGTTTAATTTGAATGAGTACGAAACAAAACCTCTACTCTTCCAAAGAAGCTGTTATATTTGGATTTATTGTTGAAATTATCACAACTCACCTGTCCGGGAGTCGAACCCGGGACCTCTCGCACCGTAAGCAAGAAACATGCTACTAGACCAACGGGCCATGGTAGTATCAACTTGCACACAGTTTTATTGTAAAAAAGTATTTGATGTAAAAGCCTGCAGGACACCTGCACTAATGTTTTGGCCTTAACAGTTCAAGAAAGTTATATAAAATACCTCTTTAATAGTTCACCAAAGTTGTTCCAAAGAATCCAACAAATCGTTAACCCTTTCTTTTTCACTTAAATAGTTTTAAAAAGCGTGAGTATCGAAGAATCGATTATTCGTCCCTCTCAGATAGACAGAAGAGATAGAAGATGCAGCTCGAAAAAATTTGTTTAAACGGGTTCGTTACTTTTTTTTCAACAAAATAATAGCATTGCAGTTTTAATTTGCGAGGCACCGATGGGATTCGAACCCATGACCTCCTGTTTACTAGACAGGCGCTCTAACCAACTGAGCTACGGCGCCTTCGTTGCAGTTAATTTTTAGAATCAAGTTAGTTTAATAGGAATTAATTTTATCTGTGTTATGAGATTCAGAATCGCTACAATATTGGAGACAAATGCATCAATATATACGGTGTCATTCGTCATTTATTCAATAAATGGGATATTGTGAGAAGAATCGTTTTCACGTACAAACGGCTGGCGGCATTTGCCCTTCTCGCCTGGCGTAGTCAGGCCACTAGTTATGATAGGGGGAAAGGGGTAGTGCGCCTGAACTACGCACCAATGTGCCAAATCCACTCTACCCCATATACCAAATCGTTCCCTAGCTAACGCGCAAACAAGCGTTGTCTACACGGTCCTTCGAATTTATTTAATCACTAGTATTAGTACAGATGGATGCCATATTGGCTTTGTTATAGGCGCCAAGATTTTGGTAAGTAAGACATTTGCTATGCTATAAACGCAGTGAGTCAGAATAGAAAATGTAAAACAATTAGAATTATTCTTTTATTTAAATTAAGGCTAGCCTTGATCGCTGGCCGGCGATTCGCGAGTTTAAGCTTCACGTACATGTGTAGAAATAATGAACAGTAAACGACAAGTAAAGGGGAAACTTGGTCACGTGGTACAAATCGCGTTGAGTTGCAGTTTCTATAATCTTCGTTGACGCAAATTAGTATAGGTAATAGCATGATTAGTAGTGATATTTGGCATAAACACCAGGAATGATATTTCAAAATTGTTATACGTAATTTCACGAGCCGTTAGGCGAATGAAATTAGAGACAATGTTGATATCACGAGTGGTAGTCATGCCAAAGATCACGAACAAATCATGCTATTATTTGTTTATACTTCTACTCGCAAAAGTTTTTTAAGGTGAAATATCACTGCTCTAAGCCAATCAAATTGCAGAAATTTCTTATGTAGAAGTATAATTAGAAATTGAAATACAGTTGAATATCGATTCCAAAATATGTAACACTGAAGATGACGGATGTACCGTCGAAACATGTCTGGAAAATTTAAGAGAGTTGTTATGTTTATACGACAGTTGAATGTCCATTAACTGCCCATCCGTTGAGCAGCGGCAAGTGGTCGCAAAATGAGGATTAGAGACAATTTTGATATCACGAGTGGTAGTTACGCCAAAGATCACGTACAAATCATGCTATTATTTGTTTATACTTCTACTCGAAAACGTTTTTTAAGGTGAAATATCACTGCTCTAAGCCAATCAAATTGCAGAAAATTTTTTAGATGGCCGTTCCATTCATGTACAATTTTCGTAAGTTATCTAATAAATTCCCTACGATTTTCTAAAGTTTAGTTTTCGCATTTCAGTCCCCAAGTTTGCCTATTTTTCGTAGAAAAAGGAAACCTAAAATTTTCGGGAGAAATCCTCGGGGGAGGATTAAAGTCAACATTATATTCCGATCCTCTTAAGAGACAATCATAGGTGCCGGGCTAATCACACCAACTGCAATTTTACTTTCAGTATGCAATTTTACATGAATAAGCTGAATACTTCTAAAATCTGACTCTTAGCTACACTATGTCTTTACTGCAGAAAATAATTGAGAACCTACTATTATAGCATTACTGACTTATGTTCCAACCTGTCTAGTATAGTACTTGTTTTTCTATCTGCAAATTAATAAATAACTGGATAACAGCTTAAGGTAAGATAAAACGCATGCAATTAATGATTAAAAAAATATATCATTTGATTTTGTTTGTTTGTTTTTATTATTATTCTTTGCAACTTGCAGTACTGAATGGCTCGCGGAAGGACTTGTGGTTACTCCAATGCAACGATATGCTGAGGGTTGTTATGGCGCTGGCCTCAACCCAAGCAGGCCCGACAAAAAAATACGATGGGATGCTTATTGTATTGGTGTAAATTGAAAACTAATGACATGAAAGGATATAATCTGGTAAAATTCTTGCCAGTAAATATAATAAATGAATGCATCAAAATAATCGCTTAAAGCAGCAAAGAAACAGGTCAGAAGAACACAGCAAATGCAAAATGGCACAGGTTATCATCCAGAAAAAGACACAAAATACTAAAATCAAATCAAATATTTAGCAGCAAAAATACATGTGATACGTTTTAAATACGTTAGCTTATGTGAATGTGTTAACAGCTGTAAAGAAAATCAACATCGTCATCATCCTTATCATAATAACAACAACAATAATAATAATAATAATAATAATAATAATAATAATAAAACAATAATTATTATGATAAATTGCTGCCGGGCATCAGCCGGCAGCAGACCATATTCTTGAGCGATTTGAGATTTTTTGTTCAATGGTTGCGTGGTTCAGTGGTTCAATAGTTCGATGGTTAATCAATCTGTGACTGCGGCGCTGTGCAGTCAGCGGTTTGCTTAAGCAAGTGTTTGGCTGCCGCGCCTGTTTTTCTCTTAGGAGCAACCCGCCATTTTGTTTGGCTCTCATGTAAGATCTGTGCAGAAATCGTAGTTTATCGGATGTTTGCTGTCTTTTTAAACGACCTAAACGGTAAGAACAGTTCAAGAAGTATTGTATGGAACATTTTTTCGGTTCATTTTTTTAATTCTAGGTTTCAAGATTAGTTATAGCGAGTATTCTTTTGTCACACAGATTGTTATCTCGGGAATCAGGATTGTAAGTTAAGTGAACGGCATGTGCTGTACATCTACCTGACCTGTGAATAAACAAGTTTTGGCCTTTACGTTATATATTTGTTCGCAACTCATCTCATCCTGTGTACGATGATTGTTCGATGAAGAAACAGCCTATCAGAGGGTCTCAATGGGGTTAACCGATAGGCATAAAACGGCCAAAATTTATTCGATAGCCGTAAAAATTGAAAAATTTTAACCGTTAACCGTAAATAGGGTAAAAAAGAGTTAACCGTAAAAGAAATTTTTCCCTAGATTTGTTAATTTTAAGGAAGCTGATAAAGTTCACGTATGGCTGCGTTTTTTGATTTCCCTTCTACTTTGACTCCGTACGAACGTTAGGCCAAGCTCCTTTTAGGTGTTGACCTAGACCTAGACTCCATTTCCGCCGCTCACTCGAAGAAACAAGTTTTTTCCATAGGGATGGGGATTAATATTTGTGATTTTAAGGAGGTCGAGCCCTCGAAATACTAGTGAAACAACACGCAGTGATGTCACTGTTTGTAAAACACGTTGCTGATAAACAACAATTCCCTGTTTTTCTCTGACACTACGATAGACATTGGGAAGACGCCGAACAGGGACTGGGCATGGCACGCAATCTCGGTCAAGGCATTTCGGTGGCTAGTCTGCTACACAGCCGTTTTTAGTGTCGTCACGCAACGTTCCTCCCCACAAACGGCTGCTGAAAACCGAACTACATTCCTTTCCCTTTGTGTTTGTGGTCTAACGAACAAACCAATCATGTACAAGAAATTTGACAATACGTGAGCCGCAGGGCACTAGGCAGCGAGCACGCTTCTCAGTTTTCGACAAATCAATCAATCGTCGCTGAATTTAGACGGGCTCTGTGTTTTCAAGCAACGAAAAGGTTAATTTGTTAAAAAGTTTGTTTTAAGCGGTCAAGAAAGTTCCAAGTGAAAAGAAGGTTTGATAGGCCTAGAAAACTTTTACCAGGATCGGTTGGTTCTTCATTTAACGTGCATATGTGCTGATATGTAGTGAAGAATTTAATGTACCGGATGTGCTCATGGTGTTCTGTGAAGACTAAACTCTCAAGGGTACTGAGTCAAAAAGCAATCTTATAAACTATCGATGAGCGATTTCCCGAAACTATACCTGGCAACTTTATGAGCACATCCATGTTGTGAATCGCAATTTGCTCGACTTTCTTGCTGTTGCTGCTTATCTCCTAAATTTTGAATAGGACTCGACTAGGACAACACTGTAGTTAATTGCTTGTTTTCACGCGACGATTTTGATTATTCTGTCATTCACACATGGGGCAACGATAAAAGCAAAGCTGTGATTGGAGGAGTCACAGTACCGCAAAGGTGGCGCGAACACTTTCCAGAAAATGGGAACTGAATTATAATTGGCTAATCACGGGAAAGGAATGTAGTTCGGTTTTCAGCAGCCGTTAGTGGGGAGGAGCGTTGCGTGACGACACTAAAAACGGCTGTGTAGCAGACTATTCGGTGGCATACCTGAGGAAAAAAAAACTCGCTCGGACCACGTGACCCGGAATGCATTAGCCGTGCGGAATAATGAGGCCTATAATACGGACAAGTCAAGGCAGACAGTCGTTCTGTACAGTCCTTTCTGTATCATTAAAAACACTGGACACGGGAATTTTGTTGTTGGCCGTTTTCATACTGGAGCTAGAAAATGGATCATCCGTCTGAGACTAGCCTGTGTACAGTCGCCCCCTCCCCCGTAGACGTGCACCCCTTTCCGGTTTTTTTCTGAGGGGAGGGGGCGGCTGTACACAGGCTATCTGGAATGGATAATTCCTCTTCAAACTGTCCGTCAAAATTGGCGGATAAAGTCAGGCGGATTGTTCATTCAAAATTAAAACCATTCCATTTTCAAATGAAGACGCATTACCTATCTGACGCCAATTATCAAACGGATAACCCGTCTCTCACGAATGGTCCGTCTCTGGTGTGAAAACGGCCATTTCTGTTATAAATGAATTCGCACCCCGGCCTTGAGTTGAACGTTCTCGTGTCTGCTTTTGCTTTTTCACAAAGATTATTTATATATTGACTGTTGACATTTCTATGCGTAAAATAATATAAGAAGTGGAATACTGTATAAAGTATGATCTATTAAATGTTAAAATTTTTCAAAAGAATAGCTTATTTCATCCCGAGATGATCCTAAGACCTTTATTTTGCTTTAAAGTTAGAAAAATACAGGTTTATTAATATTTAACTCTTTGAAACAAACGAAATGAATTTTTAACTTTTTTGTTAACCGTAACTGTAAAAATTAACCGATAGCCGTAAAAGAGCCGAAATTTTAGCCGATAACCGTAAAAGCCACCACCCCATTGAGACCCTCCTATCAGCACTGCTGTTGTTTTAGAATTTCGTGAATTATTAAAATGAATTACACAAAATGGTATTGAAACCTTAGCGATGAATGTGAGCATATTTGTATTCGTGATCGGTTCATTTTTTTATACCTGCCAACTTTTTCTGAGATATAAGAGCGAGATTTTTATCCTGGGAGTGCTGGGATTTTTGAAGACAACACGATCATTTCCGAAGATTCCCGAAGAAGTCCGAAGTCTTCTGAAGATGTCCGAAGTCTGCCGAAGGCGAAGTTATCGAGAAAACGCTTATCCACAAAATCAGAGATCGCGAGGAAGGTATTGTCATTTATTCATTTTACACATGGTTTTCGATCCTTACATGGGTCTGAGTTAACATATTTTTGGAAATTGTGTCAAGCAAGACGGCAACAACTCAGATTTTTCAATCAGGCGTGAGAAATTGGCCCGCAAGCGTGAGCCGGCGTGAGATCGAAGTTAAGCCTAAGGCGTGAGAGTTGGCAGGTATATTTTTTATATTACGCTCTGAGTGTTTCATAATGCCAGCAAGTCCAGGTTATTGACTTTAATGAAAAAGAATTCATTTGTTCAACTGTTCTACAAACTGTCTTTGTCCTCTTCGCATCGCAACTAACGGCAGCACTTTCCGTCTCAATGAGAACTTCTAGTGATAATAGTAATAATGATAATAATATTGAATACGAGTCTGGGCCATATTTGTCAGAGGGAAAGGATCTGGCCAGTAAAAAATAGAATTTCAAGGCAGCGATGGGGCCGAGATTCGAATCCATGACTTCCTTTTTACTAAACAGGCGCTCTAACCAACCAAGTTGCAAGTATGTAGATAGATCTTTTTTTTTTAATGAGGGTTTCACTTGATATCCACAGATGATATGCGTGTGGCCCTCAAGCAAAAATTAAGCATGAAAAATGAAACCAAAAATTAAGTAATGAATAAATGTACAAAAATCAAGAAAGTCCCACTTAATACAAACAATAGTTGCAGATATTATGGTCATGAAAGGTACGTAAGTATCAGTTTAAGCGACTCCATATATTCCGATGTATTGTTCGGATAATTTGTCATTGTAATCTCTGTCCTATTAGTCCAACAACACCATCCGCAACAACAACGTTATTTCTATGGTAAGCAATTACAGTGAAACCTCTGTTAAGGGACGGACCATTAGAAAACTTATGGGGGGGAGGGGGAAGGCGGGCGAAGTACAAAAAAATATTCGCGCAAGGGAAAATTAAATGAAAAAAAATTCATGCACGCCAATTAATCGTAAAAAATATTCATGCTACGACCTAAAAAAATTCATACAAGGAAGTTGATAACGAAAAAAAAATTCCTGTGGCTCAAAAATTCCCCACCCCCTCCCCCTATAACTTTTCTAATGATCCGTCCCTAAGCGGACACCCTTGGGGAATGCCAATGTGTCCGCTTAATACAGTTCTCAAAGATAACGTCATATGAGGTGTCAAATCATAGGTAGCCCAAGCTCGAAATATGAGCATCGGCATTGTTGCGTAACATTAAAAATATTACGATTTGTATGGGAAAAGAACCTATCGTTTCTGTAACCTACGAAAATGAAAGGATTTCAATAAAAAACAGCTTACCTTACTTAAAATGTGTGCTACATCTCTCCTGTGTGGTCCACGGGCTGATTTATGGCCGTTTTATGGGTTTTTATGTAAACAGTCGAACAGTTTTCTCTCTATATAAAGGTTTACCCAAATTTGAAGAAATCAGATCAGTGAAACAAGCTGTATACAAACAAAACGAAATAGAAAACAATACTTTACTGTTAAACTAATCATATAAGTTCGTCAAGTCACGTTTTGCAAAATTTGAAAAAATTGTGGGCAGCACTCGCATTTCCGGTGTCTGGCATGTCTTGGGTGGTGGAATTTTTGGCAACAATAGAAATGACTATTTCAGGTACTTTTAGGTGCCCGCGTCCGCTTAATAGAGGTGTCCGCTTAATAAAGGTTTCATTTAAAGTAAGGGTAATAAATTTGGGGACTTCAGCGACAGTCCGCAATATAGGGTGTCTACTTAATACGGTGTCAGTAAAATACAAGTTTCACTGTAATTAAAACAGTATACACGAAATCTAATGGTTAAAAAAAAAAGATGCTTAACAATGGTTAGACACCCAAAAACTTCATTTTCAATTTGGCCAGTGGATCTGCTGCAATGTTTGCCTTCATCGTTCGCATGTGAACCCTTGAAAACATCAACGGACTGGTTCCAGAACACTTTAGTCAGTAAATCAGTAGGTAGGAAGTTGAACTCCCCGGAAATAATACGCGATTTGGCTTGCCTCACGTGTCGCGACAGGGACCTCATACAATTTTCAAGGTAAGAATATTTTATTACTCAATTCTTTCGCAGCGTGGATTGGGATTTAAATTTTTGACCTTTCAAAAAAGAAGCAACACGTCCGCTAAAAGAAACATTACCTTCATATGAAGAGACCATTTCTGTCCATTTTTTCAAAATATCATTTTAATTTTCAACTTTAAGCGTCAGGTTTACATTTTATCGAGTGTTCTGGCTTCCTCGTTAGGTAGTCTGGCCTGCTATCGTCTGGAATCTTTTGAACCTTACAAAAAGATTTTTGGTGACAAGGCCCCTGATACAATATAATTAATTTACCAATATATGTAAAGATATGTATGAGATAGGATAAACTAACAAATCTGAAGTGAAAACCTTTTTCGAGTGTAAAAACGTGCAACCGTTCTAAAATGATTTTCAATTCTACTCTTTATCGAGAAGAGGATTAATCAACCTGACTTGCCAAGACGTTGCTACTGGTAGGAATAACATATACGCATGAATAGCCCCTTTGCTGAACTATTTCAGTTGATCGCC
The DNA here is from genome assembly GCA_964035525.1 of Porites cylindrica. Lineage (NCBI taxonomy): Eukaryota > Metazoa > Cnidaria > Anthozoa > Scleractinia > Poritidae > Porites > Porites cylindrica. The sequence goes on along the minus strand of OZ037784.1, from coordinate 34,980,342 downwards.
TAATTGTATATGTAGGGTTGTCACGGAAGAAATCAGAATACTGTTTCTTTAAGGTTGATTAATTAAAATTAAGTATAAAGAGAAACGTTTGTGTAATAGAAACTTTTACATCGGGATAAATGTGATAAGACGTGAGCTCCGACTTTAAGCTGTCAAGGTGTGTTGTCGATATTGTCCAAGGAGGTAATGGGAGAAATATTTTGAACGATAGAACAGTTTATTTTTGGATTCGGCTTTCCGATCGAATGTCGTGAAGAACCGGCGGCCGAGGCGTGTAACACCCTCCTCGATCTGTACTCACAATTGTTGTACTCATCATTGACCATACTCACCTTCATGATTGAGGAATTTGCTGATTGCAATTCAGCTCAATATTCAAGAAGCACAACCATTGACAATTTTCGAATTCCCCTCATACACCCTGTTTGCTCCCAACTTTTACGCAGTCCCCAAGGCGCATTTGTTTGAAAAGAATATTTTACGCCAAATGTATTTTTTGTTTAATACTTTTTCGCATCTTCTCCAGATGGATTGACACGCGCGGCGCGTTCGTTAAAAATCAAGGTACTGTTTGCGACCGACGTCGACGGGTGTATTTCCGGCCGGGCCAATGACGAAGTGACCTGTTTTCCGCTAAAGATAATAATAAGAAATAAGCGTTGACAGGCCAAACACGACTCATAAGCTCGTGATAATGTGAAACGTGACCTTGAGAGTCTGCTTGAACAGTGGGCACTGATCGAATTACCACATTGGACAAGGAAAAACAGAATATGAAATGGAAAAAAGAAATTTGCCTTGAATTGAGTGCATATTTCTGTGAACGTACCGGTAAAACTGGCAGTGCAAAGGCCTTGTAGCAAGTTTTAACTTAAAAGGACCAGCTGGTTTGCCTGTGTTTTAATAAACAGGGGCACTCAAGGAGAATAATTAGTTCAACACCACTTAAACATAGCATTGTTAAACGTATTTTGGTATTTAAACGGTAGATATAGGCATATTTTTATCCCTAAAAATTTTTCACCTGTTCGGATTTCCTAGCTGAAAGTCTACTGATCCGAAAATTATAGCCAAAAAAACTTACCTTTTCGAAAATTTCAGCCAAAAAAGAGGCTCCCGAAAATTCTAGGTGATCTTTTAAGGGTAAAAATCCGTTAAAAATGGGAAATTATAGCAGTTTTTAGATGTTCGAAAATCCTAGGAGAGGCAGGCAAGCAAATTTTACAACAAATGTTCCGAAAATTCTAGATCTCAAATCGTCTTCCGCACAGATATTTCCGAAAATTGTCGTTGAGTGCACCTGAATTAAGCATTTCAAAAGTATTGCGTGAGATATATTTGCGTCTTTTTAAAATACGCAAATACCTCCAAACAAAAGGGGAACAAGATATATTAGCTCAATTATTGTAGCCACATCCGTGCTGAATCCGGAGCGACGACTGATCACTTCAAATGATTCAGCTACACTCTGGCGCAAATCCATAAAATCCTACTGAATTCAACTTTCGCTCATTATCTAAAACTTAGGAAGTGTAACGATGGCGGCCAGTGATCAAAGTGTCTGAAAGGTCACGTAATTGTAGTCAATGTTTCTAAAAGATGAATATCTAATTTATTCATTCTAGATCCGCTTTAATATCGGCGCTTATAATAAGGGCCACTCCCTTAGGCCTTTATTTATAAACAAACTAAATTCATTTATGTAATGTACTTAAAAAATTAGGTTCGCCTTAGTATAACTTCATCTTTTTTTTGCACTCATACGTTAAACGACGTAAAGAAGGCATACAGCAAGCTCTCACATTTTTGTCTCGCCGTGAGGGACCTCTGCTAGTATGGAAAGTGAAAAGCGGTCTGTAAAAACAATTTTTTTAGCGCCGGCTACGGGGTTGTCATCAGTTGTCATCATAAAAGGACGTCATACCCGCTCGAGGTTACTTGACACTATTGGATTTCCTTATTTATAATGGCCATTATCCATAAAAGGACACTTGAGCCTCTCTCTGTAGGAGGTTATACTACACATCCTCAGGCTCCTGACAAGCTATATCAGTTTCTCATGTAGCCGACACCTTACTCTCATTCTTCCTGTTCAAAGGACAATACAAAAAGCTGACTGAACTGATAAGAATTAATCAATACCGAACACTTGTTACTTGAAGCATCAGAGTTGCATTAAGCCATTTGAAATAATTTTTCATAAGTAACTTCATTTCCATGTTTCACATCATTGCTCTCGTAAGCCTCTTAGGCTTTATGAACAAGGCGACTACATCTGACGTCTCTCCCAACGGAACCGAAGGTAAGGTCATTTTGTACTTGTGTAAGTACGCATTTGTGATCAATAAGGTTTGCTGCGGGTATATTTGACTAACTAGAATGGCGAATGGACTTGAAAAGAAAACCATTTCTTCCGTGCCTCTTTCGAATTTCATATTCAGTGGCATAATTTTAACCAACACTTCAAGGCCCGCGCGGGCTAATCAGATTCTGCTTTATTTGTCAGTTTTGTGAAGTTTATGGTTCAATTCAGGTAAGGCCGGAAAACATAACCCGCGAGAAACTCAACAAAGTTTTATACGGAGATGCTCTGCCCACAGGTCCAACCCCTTACCCTTTTATAATCCATTTTTAACAGAAACATGACATACGAAATAGAACGCCGAAGCCCTTTTAACTGCTGCAACATTAATGCAACGTTATTTAATTTGTATATACCATTAATCCAGGAAGTGTTCCTGTTATTTTCACATCCAGCATAGACTCGCTTGTTAGCCCTTTAAGCTCATGAATGATTTCCCACCCTTTATAGTTTTTAATTCGTAATTCGTAACTATAGCCTTTACACAGCGGAAGCCTGAAAAAGATACCTCTTTCTGGCTATGTCGAGAGTACCCCCTCCCCTCAGGGTAAAGGATAAATAGGTATCGGTTACCGGTAAATCGCTACAAACTAAGGCCGCTGATGTACGATGCAGAAGCCATCTTTAGACTCTCGTAAGTCTTTATTAAGCTTTGAAGTGGGTCTTTTTCTCGACTATTGTTTAGTGCTAGACGATGCTTCGGGCAACGTCTGCACAATACATGGCATGACGTGTCAGAAGCCAGTCACGAAACGAAATACCTTCGGGAGGGGGGGGGGTGGGGAGGGGCGCATTCAAGGGAAGTCTGGGTAGAGTTGTGCCGCGGAGGCCTTCAAACCCCGACCCTGTTTAAGACAAAGATTGCTCATTTCGCTACCCTGTTTAAGACAGGAGACACTACTTTCTGCCGACCCTGATTTGTTTTGTCTTCCATACAGAATTAAGTAATTTTCACACTAAAATCGTGACATTTAGGAAAAAAATATTGGTGTTGCAAATGTAACCACTCATCGCAAGTCTCTGCTGTCTTTGGAAGGCTTCCAGTCCAAAAAGGCACCCTGTTCAAGACGCTTCATAGTGAAATTGTATGCCCTGTTTAAGACTCAAGACCTTGAAAACCATACCCTGTTCAGTGGCACATACCCGTATAGGCCAAATAAGGGAGTGCTCCCCCCGGACCAAAGACAGTGTTTACTCTGTAGATTAGAGAATTCTCTTTGATTTGTGATGAATCACGCAGTTTACAAATAGTTTCTAACCCCAAAGAAATTATTTTTCTGAACTGCTGAAGTGACCAAACAAAGGCTGTACTAGCACTATCCTAACCTCGTCCTTTATCCCAAAATGAGATCATAGTTTTCGCGTAAGTTCAATACGGTAGACACTATGAGTAAGCACTTCTCTTTCCTACGGACGTGGTTGAAAACTGATTGCAAGGTTGAAATGGGTAACTGGCTTCCTTAGATTGAGAAATTTATGGCTAGGAACTGCATAAACTTCAGTGATGCCTAGCCGTAATAACGGAACTTGGAAACGGCTTCATCTGAAAACAGGACATCAGTGTTTTATTTATTTATTTTTTTTCCCTTTGCGTTAGGTTATTTCGGGTTTTACGACAATTTGAACTCTACCAAACCGCAGTGGCGATGCAGTGTTGTCAGTCCAGATCCCTTCATTCTGAACTCTAGTCAAACATTAGATGTTCGTTTGAATTGTACGAGAATTCTGCACGGTAAGCTATTGTATTAGGCATTTTACTAACACCGTTCGGATAATCGAGGGGAACAAGAACACACTCTATCGAACTGCGGACTGACTGCGGCGGATCAAAGAAAGGGCTACCCCCTCCCCCCCCCCCCCCCCCCCCCCCCCGCCAAAATAAATGGAAGCGAGCCAGGTAAAAAAGATGAGTTGCTGAGATTTGAAATTTTTGGACAGTTATTATCAGAAATAAATGTAACACCTCACTATCGCCGAAACATTATTACTTTCAGAATTATTTTTGTCTTTATTTCTTTTCCCTATACCTCTTCAAGACACGATTCTTGATTTCTTTTTTTCGCCCATTTAAACAACGTGATGTTTCCGTGAAGTGTTATAAATTCACATGTACCTTATTATCCCTTATTTTCGCGATTCAAAAAATTCCGCGAAATTAAAGTCCCGCTAAAAAAAGGTGCCGCGAAAATTGAAGACGGGAAATTTAGGGCCCTATATGAAAACCTTTATTTAAGTTTTCCGTCTGCTAGGAGCTCTGTGCTAGAAGAGGGGCTCAAATTTCAGTTCAGGCCATGTCCTTATTCCTCATCATCTGACTCATCTTGCTAAATTAGGTCCTGCAATTGCAATACTTCCTCAGCACAGTCTTCAAACTTGCCATCAACATATCCTTTATAAAGCGCAGATATGTTTACTACTTGGTATTTGGCTGAAGTTCAGAAACAAATGGAGTCAGGGAACAGCACCGATGAGACTGAGGTCGATTTAAGGCTATCTGTGCTGAAGACCTTACATGCCACCAGGCTGGTGAGCCTTTACAACCACCTGACAGGCAGTGTGGGAAAGCGCCACATTGCAAATTAAAAGGATGGAGCAAACTGGAAATTTCCGAACTTGTTCAAGGGAAGACAACCTTATCGTTTAAAGATCCATTTGGAAATATTGAGGAGATCCCTATCTAAAAGCTAACTGGCAGCTCCATCGAGTTAAATAGTGGATCGGTTGCTTATATCTGTGTACTTTTAAAAGATGTTATGTTGCTAACATTGCTGAACATTTCAGCCAGTTGCTTGTTGCGTTTCTATTCTGTTATGGCTAAATAAAATGTAGAAATCGAAGTTTAAAAAACGAACACCAGTGTATACTTGATTCGCGAAATTTGATTACCTTGGAAAACGGTGATTAGTCAAAATCGTGAAATTCAAGTCCCTCGAAATATTTCTATCCCAAATTCGCGCGAAATAAGTAATAATATTAAAGGTATACGAAACAATGTAGGGCAAAGGCAATAAGAAACAAACAAACAAATGAAGTGAAAAAGCTCTACTTATTTCATGATGGCACAAGATATATGCGGTTCTCGGAAGTATCCCCGCCTGTCTGCCGGGAGACCGGGGTTCGATTCCCCGCCGGGGAGCGTCTGTCCACTTTCAACTGAACTTTGAAGGTTTCACTGTTGAATTTAATTGTTTGATTGTAAACAACTCATATCTTCTCTCAACAGGTTCAGTAGAGATCTTTGAAAACACGACAGAACCTTCAACAGAAGATAGACAAGAAACTACTACCACGAAACACTCAACAGATAGACAAAAAACTACTACAACAGAAAACCCAACACCAGATATGCAAGAAACTACTACCACAGAACACCCAACACAGATGGACATGATTCATTTTCTTATTGGTGCATCTGCAGGAGGGGGATTCGTGTTAATTGTCATTTTGATCGTGTCCATTTTGTGTTGCTGCGCAAAGAGACGGAAAACAAGGAACTTAACTGACCGCTTGGAGGATAACAAACCTAAATGTGCTGTAACCGACGCCATTGCATTAATTTCCCTTAACAATGAAACAACCCAGCCGCTTTGTGAAAATGACAGCAATGCAGATAGCAATGATAGTACTAGCAATGATGTAGTGGTAGAAGTGGAAGATAACACAGAAGAATCTGATTACCTTACACCTGTGGATTCGCAAACCGAGATACAAATCGTCTTTAAACATGAAAATGGCGCGAATCAAAAGAGAAACGAGGCTGCAATCTATGCCCGTCCACTTAGTAAGAATTCAAGACTTCTGCCGCCTTTATTAACCCCGCCGCCTGCAAATGTTGGGGAGAAGAATGGAGAAAACGGTGCAGAAGAACAGGCTACCGTTCCCTCAACAGAATCGGAAAAGAATACTTTTCAAACTCGGAATTCTGGCAAGAACCGTTATCAAGACCTTAAATATCCAACATATGAAAACTGGGCCCATAATAAGGGAACTTACATGAGTCTTCTCAAAGAGAACGATCAAAATGACAATCAATCGAGAACACGCGTACCCTCCGAAGTTGCTTACGTTAATTTGCCAAAAAAATCGTCACCACTATTGACTTAACTTACAACAGACTAAGAAAGGCTTACACCAAGAGCAGATTTTGCAGGATATATTCAAATTGTAAAAATTATCTTTGTCGTTCAGCTGACATCACTTGACCCTTGGATCTTTTTTTTCATTATTTTATTTTATTTTTATTTTGATCAAGTGATTCAATAACAGCGGGATGTCTATTACCTAAGGGCGCGCTTTCCAAAAGTCAAACCTGGCCAGCCAGACTGGTCAACATACTATATACTGTTAAATCAAAAAAAGTTTCTTTGGGATTAAATTGGTTATTGGTAATTGGGCATTTGGGCAGATGAAACAATGCAATGAGTGACCACCAAACAATAGCTTTCCAATGCGCAAGTCCCAATACCCAAAGCAACCTTTATTGAATAAGCTATACTGCGTGCATGTTATCTAGGGATAAACCAATCTGACTGGAAAGTCCTGATTTATGGTGAAATTCTCCTTATGTCTGGACTAGTCTGGCCAGCCATGCCAGTTCTGACAAATAGAAAACGCCCGACTTTCTCCTAATGGTCACGGTACCATATCGCCGCTTCAAAACGTAACCTCCTATTACCCTTAATTAAGGAGGCTTTCACACTTGGTGCCTGGCGCGGTGCCCAAGTACGGTACTCGCTGGGCACTAATGTGAACACACCCTTTTTTCAAGTTCCCACGGTAGAATTCGGGCACAGTACCGGTGCCCGGGTACAAGGTCTCGACCTTGTACTCGGGCACAAAAGTAGGCACCGGCTCCCTGTGTGCACACGGTTTGTAAGTTCCTGGCATTCCACTGCTCTGTTCTCGCTGCGAAGCTCATGTTTCAAAATGGCGTCTGACAGGGCAAAATGGAGTAACAGGGGCGGATCTAGGGGGAGGGTGCAGGGGGTGCGCATCACCCCCCCCCCCCCCCCCCCGAGATGACCTGCGGTTTTCTAATACAACTGGTATTCTGCCAAAAAAAAAAACTATGTGGTTCATTGGTGTTGAAGTAGAGCAAGAGACGAGTGCACCCCCTCCTAAAAAAAATCCTGGATCCGCCCCTGAGTAACTATGTACACAGTCACATATCGGGTACTCAAAGTGCTAACACAACACCATTTTGTGCAGAAACCCAGGCGCTGGTTCCTGAGCACCAAGTGTGGACAGCCCCTTTAACAGTCCCGTTAAAATCATTTTTCTGCATTTAAGTCAAAGTTAAAATAATCTTACGACTTAGTCCTTCAAGAAAGGTCAAGACTACTAGCGCTAGGGATAGGCGTAAGAATTTGTTTCCATAATCAGGCCCCAGTAGTTCAAAAGGAGAATACAGCGTTATACAGAGGATAAATCTCTATTCAGTGGATCGTAGTGCAGTTGGTCAGTTTCTCTAATTCTTATCCGCTGGATAGTGATTTATTCGATGCAGGATAGCGCTATCCCGAGCTTTTGAACAACCGGGGCCTGCAACTTTGCATTCAAACGTCGGGGTGACGTGAGTACCGTTTCCTCTTTCCTTTCGGTAGGCCTTCTCCCTACCGAAAGCATTGTTGGAAAAATAAAACATGCTAGATTAAAATGAGCAACAAGCCAAGAATAATCGTGGCAAGAAGCCGGGACTAAGAGTCGAGTGAGTTGACTCGATTTAACGTTCTCTTTGGAAACCGACTTCAAGTCTCTTCTCCCATAATGAGCGAACATTTTTGTTGTTTCCACAAGACCGATCCCTGGACAGGTCTCACAACAGTTTCCTTGACACCAAATTACAGCCGTCAAACCTCAATATAACGGCTACGCATATAGAGGTCGAGGCGATACTTACCCTTGAATACTTTGAAAACTTTATATAATTCTCTTTTCCTACCTTACATCAATTATTGCAGTTTAATATGGGCATCTAATTATGCTTCTTACCTTAAACCCCTTTATGTACTTCAAAAGAAAGCCGTTCGTGTTATTACTTTTTCTCCTCCGCGCACATCCTCTAAGCCCCTTTTTTCTAGGCATAATATTCTTTCACTCTACTCTAGCTATAAATTCCATGTTGCTTGTTTTGTATTCTCACATTTTAATAGCCTTTTACCTACTCCTGTTTCCTCGATCCTTCATTTTAATTCTGAATATCACGATTATTTGACTTGTTCACGTTTTAATCTGCATAAAACCTGTCATAAGTACCAATTTGCTATCACTTGGCAAGCTCCTATTATTTGGAATGATATTCCGTTAACTGTGCGCAATAATCTTACAGTAAGTAACTTAAAAAAAAACTTAAGACTGTATTTTTCTGAGTAGTTAATTAGCCTACGCATAATCTGTACACCTTATGGGACTATACTAGGTGTATTTGTTTGTAGTTGCTTGTGTGGTTTATAGGCATTATTAGTTGTTTAAATATTTGAAATTAGTTGCCAAGTATTGTATTTTAGTTGTAAGTTTTTCTAAGTGACCTTTTCTTTCTTGATCTAATTGTATTGTAATTATTTTAGTTAAAGCCTTCTTCTATTCCTGTAAATTCTTCGTCTTTTTTTTGCTGACCTTAGGCCATTTAAGCCCCCGGCTTTGGCTGTTCTTGTGTATTTTTTTCTTCCAGGAATTGATTAATTAAACGTAAGGTAACGTATTAAACGTAAGGTAACATACCCTGTGTATTACGATTACCGATCAACTAGTACCTTACTGAAGAGTTGACCTTTATTGTTATCATTTGTATCTTTTTTTTTTACTGTATATACCATTAGCGAATCAGGACAAGATTTATTTAGCATGCAGATTATCACGGTAAAATAATTTTTATTAGAAAACATAGATATCACACTAAATAACCCTAACAAATATATAACAAATATATATCGTCGCCTGCGTCCGATGAATAACACTCCACCTGAACCTAAGCCACCGGCTGTCAAAACAGTTACTAACACAGCTAGTGGGGCTTAGGGAAGAGCTATAATAAGAATAATATTTGTTTATTTCCACCATTCGCAGATTTCTCTGAATTACAGGTAGGGTCAGGCAAAGCACTTACAAACAAACAATTATACATATAAATATATAAATATAAAAACATAAATATAATAAGGCAGTAATATAGTAGAAATCGCATACACATTATTACACACAATCGATATACGGCGAATATTTAACTGACACGAATTCTGAGAACCGGTCAGTTCGGCCGGGTAACACATGGCCTGATGGTCCTGACCTCAGTGAATACGAGGTTTGCGACAAGATGACCCTGCTGGACATTAGGCGGTAAAGCGGGCTAGCGTGCATAGTTTCCGTCACAAATTTCTTGCACGCCAGGTGGCGTCTGGCCTCTAGAGACAGAAGCCTGGCACGCGCGAGGGTGTCCTCGTAGCTCAAGTCAGGACCAAAGATGATTCGTAGGGCTCTCTTTTGCACTCTTTCTAAAGCCATGCGGAGATACTGTGGTAAATTTGCAAAAACTACCGATGCATACTCTAGAACAGATCTAAGTAGGGAGCAATACACAGCCACCAACTCCCCATCTTGCACCCCACAAGCTTTCAGTTTTCTTAAAGCATAAAGGCGGCGGTTTGATTTCTTTATTATATAGTTGCAATGAGTCGAAATGAAACACTCGGCTTTAATTGGAGTGCTATGGTAGCGAAAAATGCCTCACACACTCAGAAAAGTCAATGAAATTCTACATTTAATGAAGCCTCGTGCTCTCAGAAAACCTTAATAAACATTTTCAGTTTCCTCTTGAAATCTGTGTGTATGGTAAAGCTTTACTTCAAAGACATTTAGCAATTACTCAGGTATACCACCTGTACCTCCCTAAGAGAACACCACATATATTTTTAGCGACTTTCACTCGTATTTATTGTTTTTTTACACGTTCTCGTTGCCGTGGCGTCTTAGGATGTTAAAGTCCCTAATGACGGGCGAGGAATGAGCGCAGAAATTACATACTGACAATTAACCTGTCAATTTAGATCTGGGCCATACTTCTGATTGGTTAGACTACGAACGGTCTCTCTTTTTTCTTTGTCCGCATAGCAAAACGCGAGAGACGCGCAAATGACTACGCGCGTAATGAAAACTAATGGTTCGTGCCCCAGGGGAAGTTGCTTCAACCAATCAGAAGCAGCACTCAGATCTGGCTAGTGACACGTGATAAGTATGGAATTTTTGCGTTCGTTCCTCGGACGTGCGGGAAACCAGTGGTGGCATCACTGTTTTCTTACGTGAGACTTTTATTTCAGTTACTTGATTTTGAGGAAGCTTGTGTTAAGAGGGCCTTGTTTATAACTGGCGGTATATTTTGAACGTAGCCACACTCATACAAGCTTGCGCAAGTTATCTTAGCTTGATTGGAAAGATTACATCTCGGATGTACGTCAAAGTATACTGAAGCAAGAGCCATAATGGCTCTTGACTGAAGTCAAAACGAACCTTATCGTTATCCAACAACTAAAAATACATTGCCTTTGTCCATTTTACAGGAGGTAAACGCTGACTAAGGACAAAAGAAAAGATTTCTCGACTCTGTTCGGGTCGTTAAACAGTTTGTAGTAACCTATTTGCCGCTATAAGAACTAAAGACTTCTAATCCTCTATTTTATGTCGCATTTCAAAAGGAATAAAAACTTTCAAAAAAGCGAATTTGGAAAATATCCAAAGGCCTGAAAACGTGAAAACCGCGCAGTTTTTTTCGACGCAACCGACTGCCACCTCCGAGGATGGGAGAAATATCTCTATCTGTACAATCAAACCTCTTTCTCTCTGTCTTAGACGGGAAATAATTGGGACCGGCACTGAATCCGCCAGATAATCGCCCTAAAGCAAGTGAATTAAAATGACTAACGACTGAATACCACGGACCAACTCTGGTGAATCCGTTTTAGGGATGTGTCCATTAATAAAAGAGAATTTACTGTAATCAAACAACACGCCATGGACAACTACATTTCATGCAGTTAAACTAAATATCTTGGGCTTCTGTTCTTCACTCAAGGCTCTTGGATAAACAACAGGAAGCAACAGCTTCAGATGAGCGGTGAATAGGACCAGGCGCGCTACGATTAAATCTGATAGAGCGTCTGTAAAAATCTATGACGAGCCTCTGAGCAGGACTCCAAGAGTTTGTTGGGCCTGAAATCAACAGAAAAGATGGGTTTTATCGTTCTTCCTATCTATATTCCAAGCTAGAATCAAATACCAGGGACTGATAAATCTTGAAGATAGCAAGTGTTAAAAACAAACCTAGGTTTCGATAAAGACAAAAAAGGTAAATTATTTTTAAGTTCAGTCATAACGAAAAGAAGTAAAATTTAAAATGTCGCGTGTCTTCGCATTAGCTGACCTATTTGGTAGCTGGATCATGGGTAACCTTGAACGCTTCCTAGAAAAGCATGGCTCAGTTACCTTTGCTTTTATGCATTATTTAAACATGTCAACAACTATTTGAAAATTTTATTTTCCTTACTTTGAAATAAAAGCGATGAAGAAGGATTTTAAATGTGTGGGAAAGTAAGGTTGTTTAGCAGCATGTTCTAAAGCCGTCAGTGGGCCGGATATGTCTTTGGCGGATTCAACCTTCTCCTCGCCCTAAAAACGACAAAGAAGCAGATAACAATAAAATTACACGACAACACATCACACTTGGTAGTAGAAATGAGCGACAAGACAATTACGTATTTGCATAGACCGTATAAGCAACAACCTTAAAGTCAAGTCAGTCGACTTTTCGGTTGACAGACATAGTCAACAGGAAAGATTCTTGGGGCACGAAAAATAAGTGCTTTTGATTAGACTTGTTATAATAATTATTATTTTTAATGATCGGGTATTCCAACGGTGAGGCAATTGCCGTCTATTTTGATGATCGAGCTGCTACATTTCTTGACAAAAAGCAAGGAGAAACTTTCAGGCGTACAACCCTCAACTCGCCACATTTTATTCCCCAACCTCGCCTCGCTAACACAGATGCCCCCATGATTCCCACAAGTCGACTTTTTCGGCGAGCGATGATCCAACCAAAACGGAGAGACAAGAGCTACACGTCCTGTCCATAAAGCTGATCAGTGTTATTACCTTGAGAAGACCCATGTGGATCAGAAGAGCAGAGACTAAACCTTCTTCCTTACACATATCAGATTCAAAGGCTGTCTTCAGGATTGGCTCTAAAACAACAACAGAATTACTCAGCGGAAACCTGTTCCTTAAATCAGTGACATACAGCTGTATCTGTCCCATTGAGAGAAAGGCGATTGAAGGTTGGGCAATCGAACACTGTTCGTATCTTTGAAACACAGGCAAATTTAAGCTTTTCTGCAAATTGGGTATTTTTTAATATCCGTTTTGATTTTTTTTACTAACAAAATAGCACAAAGTTCTGTTATCCACCGTAATTGTCTTATAAATAGGTTGAGTATAACCGTCCGAGTGAACGTCGTCCTGAATACTATAGGACTGTTGTTGACAGTGACTGAACTGACGTTTCGACAACCTGATCAGTGGTCATCTTCAGAGTCAAAGACGTCAAAGTGAGTTGTGCCACGTCAGTTGATGGTATTAAAAACCTTTCACTGTTTTAATCATTTTAGGTTTATATTATTATTTTCATTTTTTCGCATGATAACTTTTCTTACTTGGGAAAGCTCGGTGGCCTCTCAGTGGACAAAGAGAACTTGGTCAGTGGGTGGATTGTCTTTCCCAACTTTGACGGGTGAAATCATTTTAAAAAGGACAATTGACTGATATTAAAATTCCATTCTATCGTAAAAAGAAACCAATCGATCTTACCTGAACACTCCAAAAGGGATGTTTCGTCATCTTTGAGGATAACACAAACCTGGAAAATGCACACTGAGCTCAGGTTAAGTGTATTAAATGAGATAAAACAATACCGTGTTTACAAAACTCACCGACACAAAAAATCTTGCTACTTCATTTGCATCATGTAAATGATCCTGTTAAAATACAACCAAAAAAAGACAATTGTTTCAACATAAAAATGCAGCTTCCTTGTCTTCTTGTTTCTCGTTTTTTATCGGCAGTTCCGAATAGCATTCGGCTGCAAATATTAGGACAATTTCTGATGATCTCCCTAAAAAATTTAGTGGCAACAAAAAACCCGGCTTTTTTGGATGTTTGCTGCCCATGCGCTCAAAGATAGCGAGTTCGTAAGCCAATCTGTTCGAAGGAGTCGCATCCAAAATCTTGCAGATTTTTGCATTTTTTAATTTCAGTTAAATCAATTTGCGTGCACGCTCTGTAACTAGCGAAGAAAAGAAAGCCCTCACTCGTACCTCATTAGCTATTCAGTCTAGGAAAACATAAAATATTTGACTCACTGACGTGATTATTGATTCTCCATTCTTAGTCATTGTCCAGATTCAATAGTTCAGTTTGTGCTTTACGTTTTTTTACGCGAAAATTGCTCCGACGACACTCCACGATTTGTCGACATGTTTTGAAAAAGCCGTCTCTTTAACTCCTTGAAAGTTAGCAAATATAACTCATAAATTAAAATAGATGCGTACCCTCAAATTCTCGGCTATCAGAAAAGATCTTTGTTTGATTGGTATTTTCTTCAGCTTCTCTAACGTCGGTCCCAAAAGGAAATCTTTTACCACGTCCGTGTTCGTCACCTACACACATAAATCAATTTAAAAACACCATTAACAATTAGCAAATGCGATGAAGTTAAGAAAAGGTCAATCTAGTAAAAGGAAGGAAGATTCATCTAAATGGAGAAAAATTACTTTTTCTCAATCTACAGCACCAAACGTCTCAGTTTATATTAGGGGATTAGGGAAGGCATGTGAGGGCGGGAGCCCACCCCCCTTCTCCCAGACCCCGAGAGGGGATTAGGGGAGGAGAGTGTGGGCAGTAGCCTACACCCTTCTCCCAGACACCGGGAGAAGATTGGGGGTGAGGGTAAGGTCGGGAGCCCACACCCCCTCCGCCGAGACGCCGGGAGGGGATTGGAGGAGGGGGAGTGCCAGAGTCAAGGGGTAAACCTATAGAGCCAAAGCCTCATCAGAGAGTTTCTTGAATCTATGACAAGAATAAAATAAAGCTAAATTTTGATTTGGAATTTGTGTGGACCCATCACAGGATAAGAATGGCAATGTGATTGTCTAACCTTTGATACGTATTTTGACAAGGAAGCAATATTTTGCCCTCTACCCTTCTCTTGCCTATGCATGGCGAATCCGCAAACCGAGCCATATTTTGGCCCCTCAGAGCGCTAATGGCAGATTTATCACGGAGAAAGAAAAACGAAAACCTATGAAAGAGCATTTTTCGTCCTGCTTTCTGGAAAGATCATTCCATAATATTACAAATACTCATAATTATGACAATGTTAAAGGTTATTTGGTAGCCTTTGTATTACCACATTTCATAACACCAGGTTACAAGACAAAGTGTATAACACACTCTTTAATATGTCAATATAATATACTACCCGCTACGTAAATACAGCTTTAAAAATAAAAATGGATATTTTTCTACATTAAAACGTGTGTAAAATCATTGGTTCAATACGGTGTATACTTTCAGAGTGAGAATAAATAAATTATAATTATATTTCGATTTTCACCAGAAATGGTGCGGAATATAATACATAGGGTCTAACTACAGTTTTGAACACAATAATAAATACAATATAATAAAATAGCAAATTAAATTAACCCCCCTTTATCGTACAGCTATACACGATTTATGTTACAGCGTATACCGTTTTGAGATGAAAGTTTTTAGTTTCAGTTCACTGATTTGCAAACGGAAAGTCAAGAAATATGAAAACGTAAGAAAATATGTGTGTCGTTTAGGCCCGGTTCAGACGCCCAACTTTTCATGAGCCGAACCTAGAGTAATTCGAATTAAGGCCGACTTAAATTATTTAGACCGCCCGGGTTGATTCAGACGCCGATCGTAATTCCAGCCGAACTAAATTCAAAAGGGGAAAAATGCTCACTTTGGAGTTAACCTGCTTACAAAAAACGTTATAAAAATATAAGTGTTAGGTACCGTCCAAAAAATTCTAGGCCGGGCTAGGCGGGAAGAACGGCTGAGCCGTTCCAGATTGAAACAGGTGTTCGTCATTGATTCAGACGCCTAACTTTTCATTTACGTAATCCAAAGTATTAGGTTCGGCTCATGAAAAGTTCGGCGTCTGAACCGGGCCTTACGAATTTTTTGAATTCCACCGGGCGATTGCTTTGTTTTTCTCAGAAAACTATCAACTTTTGAAACACTAAGGCCCTATTTACAATATACAAAAGAGTTGTCCCGGGAAAGAGAGCAACCTTCTCAGCCGAGTCAACTTAAGCGCCACTAGTCGAAGACTTTCAAAATAAGAAAATTTGAAAGCTAAGCTTAGAATATTCGATGAAACAACTACGTAAAAATACACAGGCTAAAATTTGAAAAAGGAAACAACCTAACTATTCTATCCACGATGTTGACAGTTAAACTACTCCTGATCTAAGTGACGTGATGCCATTTTTTTGATCCTAATCTTGTATTTTTCCAGTAACTGAAAGTAAAATTAATACAAAGCTCGTCTAGGCAAAATGGAACTGAATTGAAGGAGACCGCAATATTGGATGCACTTGTACGTGTAGTGTATATCACGTTGTCTTTCTCAGTCTTTATTGGAATCTTCCCTCAGCGATTTACGTCCCTGTGACAAACGTAACAGAAAACTAATTAGCGCTTGATATGCTCAATGCAAGCGTTACTTAACAGCGAGAGTTGCCAAACTTTCACTCAACAAAACAGTTATTTAGCTTCCTAGAAACAAAAAGACTGTGAGTGCAATTTTTGAAGGAACTGTTTTTCTGGTTTGTCAAAAATGGCACCACGTCACACGCAGAAAATCAAACATTTTATGGAAATTTCGACATTTCTGAGTTCGCGCCCTCGGGGTATTGGGGGTACGCCACTCAGCTGGCACGATGGTTACCTAACCTGTGCAACAAAATATGGACGGTAAAGAAATTTTCGAGATTCAAGTGGCCAGAAAAGTTCTCCAGTATAGTCTCCGTGATCACAATCTAGTCTAAGTCAAGACTTCTGATAAACTGACTACTTAGAGAAGTGTGAGCTGTCTGCTTGATATTTCCACTTTGCAACACGGTTGATCACTTGGAAGCTCAGCTTGTTAAGGAGGCTCGCACCCATTTTTCAAGGTCTCACTCTGTCGTTTTCTATCATCCATAACTTTGGCTGTAGTGCATGTAAGAAAACGCTACAAAGCGAAACAACAATTTCCTAAACAATGATTGCTGGATACTTTAAATTCCAGACCTACCTTGATGAGTTCTTTTTCTATCTCTTCATCAGTACCAAGCAGCGGTGACTCTGGTTTAAGGCTGACACCTGTCACGCTAAGATTCAGTTCATCACCCGCTTCACCATCATCGCTGTCGCCGCCACCCAGTTCTTCATCTCCTTCTTCATCTTCGTCATCGTCCACCTCTCCCTCGTCATCACTAAGCGAACCAAGAGCATCAAGACGACCATTTGACTCAAGCCAGCCCTTAACTTCTTCAATTCCATCTTCCCCAATAGCATTTCCTGTAAAATAAAATCAAATAATAAATAACTCTCGACTTTGATTTTCTGAGAGGCGGTTAACCGTAGACCCGGTACACACAAGTGCATTTCGTTTGAAAACCATATTTTTTACGCGCTTAAGCATTAAGCCAACTGTAAAACGATCAAAAACAGAACCTTTTTGAAAACGCTGCAACAATAACCAAGCAACAAAGCGAGAATTTTAAAACAACAAATCCAAGATAGCCTGAGAAAAAACACGTATCTAGCCTGATCGCCACCCACTGAAACTAGTAATAGTCTACAATATAGAGAAGGTACATGTATGCACCATTTACGGGAGTGTTTGGGGGAACAAGGATTTTGAACTCCAGTGTAATATTATTTGAGCTTCACACATGTAGTGTATTGTTCTTCAGTTAAGTGATAAAATCAATGTCAGCTCGAACAGAGTGTTTCTGTCTACATAGTTGTATTTCAAATTTGGCTTTCTGGTTGCCTGAAACCAGTGAAGAGAGAGCAAAACAAACATCAGGACAAACTCTAACCCTCCTTTTACTACACAAGTGCTTGTGCAGGCACTTCCTACCCAGGCCACCACTCCTTTCCTAAGCGAGCTATGAGAGAACGCTTAAGTAGACGAGTACATTCGGGGCGCTATTATGTCTTCCTGTAAATTATAAATACACATTTTCTCCATAAAGGCAGACAATGGGGAGATTCTGTACTATGGCCGCAGCTAAACAAACCACCTGCTTCGTATACCCACCATTTAATTCCAGTTTCTTCAAAGAATCTTTACTCTCCAAAGCCTCAACAATAGCCAATGCTCCTTCTTTGTTTATCTCATCAAAAGACAAGTTTAGCTCTTTCAAGTTATTCACTGAAGTTCGTAAACTCTTAGCCAATGCTTTGGCGCCTTCTGTTTTGACTAGGCAGTCTCCAAAGTTAATGACCTCAAGATTTTTAAGGCTTGGTAGCACCTACAAAACAAGCACTTGTTACAAATCAACATGATTTCTTTCCATATACATACAAATATCTATCACCACTCCAGAGTCAGTTCTAGAAAGTGGTAAGATCACGAGGAACTTTTTACGTCAGCATCTCAAAGATCAGAGCATCAAAATATAACCCCATTGGTAGCAGTCTGAAATGTCACCCGTCTCCAACCCCTGCCCGTGGGGAGCGGGGGGGTGGGGGGGGGTGGGTGGGGGGTGTTGGGACATGCAGATTTAAGCTGTTACTTTTCTGCAAAGTTGACTTAAATTTTTGCAAAAGCTTTAAAAATGGTGTGGCGTATACACTATAGAATGAAATTGCCCCCTTTAATAATAATTATAAGTATAATTAAAAATAGCAAATAATAATTATTTGATGAAAAGGTATAAACTTTACCTTTGCCATTGCTGTTGCTCCCTTTGAAGTAAATGTGTTGTCATTTAAATTCAAGATCTATTAAAAGACGCAACAGACAATTTGCAATCAGTGCTTTCTTTTAGGCAAGATAACAGTTTAAGAACAATGGTCTTAAGCAACATAGACCCTATTGCAGGAATTTAGAACAATACGAATAAACAGGAAACTGTCCATTGAAAAGACCAAGTGAAACTGTATATATATACAAGGCAATTTTGGTGTTTAAAAAAGTACTCTCGACTGTTTTACTCTGATTATGGTAGAATTCAGCTGGGCACCTTGCATGTATCCCAGCAATTCCATTTGCCCACTGCACCAACTGAACAGATGAATAGGTAAGAGTAAAAACTAAGCCACACATGAGATAAGGAGACCTACGTGGTTGGAGCTTAATGTCACTGTGGTTTTTGTAGCATAAAGCATCTTCAGTGTAGGAGTATTGCTACATGTACTCCGGATGCTAGATCATTGTACAGTTACCTACAGCAGTATGTTGCTTATGTTACCCATTGACACACCTAGACTAGTGGAGTCAAACTTTCTTGTCTAAAAAAACAATGCCATGGTGAGGCTTGAACACAGACTTACAGGTCTAAAGTTCAAGTCGTCAACCACTTGGCCATTGCTTCTCATCTTCATAAGGTGTACATACAGGAACATGAAAAACAGTGAAAGATGGTCAATAAATAGACAGTTTACAGACCTTGAGATTGGGATTGGATTTAAATGCTTCTGCTAAGGCTGCTATTCCTTCATGAAGGATTCCATTTTGTGGCATTTGAACCTCTTCTAGACTCCCTATTGTCTGAAAACAAACAAACAAACAAACAAATTAGCAAGTTTAATCAAGCAATTAAGAAAAGCAAAACAAGTGATACAAAACATAGCAAAGTTCTGTGATCATCAGAAACATGAAGTTTATGAATTTACAATGTAGTGTTGATTATTTTGATTAAAAGATAGCAGTACATGATACATGTACTATACACAGCAATGTCTCTTAGTACATGACATCTGTTCCATGCATTACCTGAAAAGCCTCTGCTAATGATGTGGCACCAGGATTTTCTAGTCGATTTCTACCAGATATGAACACTTGAAGCTGCAGAGGGGTACCAGCTTCTGAGCTGGTTTTGTGGCAGTCAATCAGAGCCTTGGAGAGAATCTACAAAAAAGACCAAATATTCTCTCACACAAAATTCAGGTTTTTACAAGTGTCATTTTCATGTTCTTAAATAGTAAACTAAATAGTAAATCAATCTTCTGCTTCAAAGGATAGGTGTTACTGGTAAATAAATAACATAATTTTATTTTCCATGGTATGTATGTATGTATGTATTCAATAGTTGTCATATCAGTAAGGGGGAATAAAAAGCTAAACATTATTTTTACTTAAATTGTACCTGTATAGATATCCTAGGGTGCTAACCAAAAGTCAGAATTAACTGGCCAGACCAGTCAATTTGAAGATGAAATAAATAGGCATTTCTCAAGCTTCATCACAAATTCTGTTACAGTGGAACCTCGGTATAACAAACCTTTCATAACAAAGTCCTCATTACAACAAACGACTTTATTTACCCCAGTAATGGCAGGCGACAAGAGGAGCCCGCAATCCTAATATCCAGGTTGTTAATATGCATGCGTCGCATGTATGTAGCCATCAGCATTCGTTTGGATTTCCACTAACAATGTATGGAATGAACAACGCACTTTGATCACGCACTTTTGGACTTTCTATCACTTGTAATCTGATCATGCATGTTTCGACCATCTGTCACATAAAACTTGCGCAAAGCACACTGGAGAAAAAGTGTTTTGACCCTTGATCATTGTCGCCCACACTTTGTAACCTTTGGTTATTACTAGTAGGAAAATAATTATATATGGAAAAAAACCTAGATAAACAAAACCTCGTTATAGAGAACAAGTTTTTACAGTCCCTCAGCCCTTCATTAAATCGAGGTTCTACTGTGCTTCCAACACCTCAACGATATTGTTTTGAAGTACTGACAAGTACAACCTCCACTACACTCAGTCTGACAGTTTCACTTCCACTTCTCATTTTAATATTTTCTAACAGGCACTAACCTTGCCTCCACCAACACCAAGGCCATTATTATTTAACTTAAGTGTTTTTAATGAGTAACAGGCTTTGCTTGTTAGCAGCTTTACACATGCTTTCACCCCATCAGGACCAAATGCATTGTCACTAAGGTCTAGTTCAACAAGTTGAGCATCAGCAGTTATGACACCATCACTAAGATGTCCCTAAAAAACAAAGCAAACAAAATTCAAAAGAACATTTATTTTGATCATATGACCTGAACATCCCGGCGCCCAATTTTGTTGAAAAACCATATGAAAAAAGGCCCGTATGAGGGCCTTACCTTTCAAGTGATAGTACCGGAAAAGCAATTACACCTCTGCTAGAAAAACTTACTGATCGATGTAGGTTAGTTCCATCAGAAAAATTCAAACACAATGATAAATAAAAGATATTTAAACACTTTTTGACTGAGTTAGGTCAGGCCGGAATTGAAAATATTTGGCTCTCTGTCAGGACGCAAAGACCTCACTGCACTTAGTCCACACGTCCTGACCTTGGGCCAAACATTTTCCTGTCCGGCCCTCCCACTTAGTCAATAAGTACATAACATTACTTCAAAAATGAACAACTGGTAAACCCTTCCACCCCCATGCAGACTTGTTTTGAACACAGAAATAACGACAATGTAGAGTAGTTGTAACTTTTGAGTCTGCAGATACAGTAAAATGCTGTCAGTGGTGTTCACAACTATTCTAAATTATCATACAAACTCAGTATTTCAGTATTTCAGTATTTTAACGAATAAAAGTCATGAAAAATAGTTTGAAACATTTTCTCAAGAATTTTGTGTTTTCCAAAGGATCTTAAAAGGTGACAGTGAGTTTGTAAACACACACTCTAGCACTGTATTTCAGTAGATATTAATATATAATTTCAGAAAATGAGTTTTAAAATTTTCTTGAACTTTGATTTGAAGCATTCTTGGGAGAGACAGGGTTTTCTGGCATATTACATGTATCTACATGGTTTATACATACCAATGCCAGCGGAATTTCAGATCTTAACCTTCCAGTAAAGATATCACTCCACAGTGCTCTCTGAAAAATAAATCAGATGCAGTGTCACATTCAGTTCTATTTTAAGGTTTCTTAGATCACTGTTTTCTAGCAGAGCTACAATGAGGGACAAAAGTGTTGAGACACTTCCGTGAAATGACCCCTTTTTGCAAAGTGGACATATCTATCCCCTTCCCCCAAAATCAATGTTGTATTTTGGGCCCTCAAGTCTTCCTTGTACTTCAGACAACATTGATTTGGGGGTGAGGGGATTTACAGCGTTTAATTAAAAGGAATGAAATAATAAATGGACTAAATGTTTGATAAAAGCACCCATTTTAAACAAGAGGGTCAACTTTTGTCCCTGATCGTAGAAAAAAGACCAAGCTGGTAGTCTTAGACATTTGCTCAGTAGGCAAGGGTACTAGCAAGTCATTCCTCTATCAAAATCAATCACAAAGCAAAATGCAGCTCACCTCCAATTCTTTTCTTGTTGAAAGTGCTTCTCCCATGGCCTTAGCAGCATCCACACCTATGGTGTTACCCTCCAAACATAATGCCTGAACATCTTTGCTGGCCTTGATTGCATTTACAACCTCTACAGCTGTAAATTAAACAAAACTATGTATCAAAAATTATTATGAATCAGCTATGTCCAACTTACATTGCACCTATTGTCAATGGCTATTTTAGGGTATGTCCAGGCAAGCCTTGAAAGAACAATATAAGACATTCAAGAAATGTTGGCAAATAACACAGAAGAAATAATATGAATTGAAACTACCCCAGCAACGAAGATAAGCACAACAACAATGGTAAAACACTAACAGAGACAATTTTGATGTGAAATGAAGAGTTATGGATTTTTTTTTCTCAAGCTTACCAAGGTGAGGAATAGTGTACAGGGTTCACAATAAAATCACAGCTTTTAGCCTGAATCTGTATGCTGTTTTTTCCTGGCTGTTAATATTGACTGAGCACTGCCGTCAATAGTCAACAACATGATTTATTATTATTGTTATTTTATTATTACTAAGCAGTTAGCTAAATTAACCATCAATGCTGGAAAGAACACCATACTAACAGTATTAACATTTGCCAGGTTCAAGGGTGATTAGCTGAAAACCACAAAGCTACAAGTATGGCTCTGGAAAGTAACAAATCCTTTCAGACAGTAGTGTGGTGTGGTGTAAAAACTCCTTCCTCCCCCCCCACCCCCCCTCCATCCCCCTACCACCAGGTACTCTTTATAGTAGTGTTGATGTATTTTCAGTGTGGAAGGGTTTATTAACTCGAGTCATGTGGTAAGCGAGTTAACCAAACTAGCAAAATATGTAAGCAAATTGACCATGGTTTGAACCAAATATCACATGAATACTTATGATAAATAGACGATACTGAACCAAGCAGATAAGCACATGTATGTATTGGATCCAAACTATTAATACCGCTTAATTGATATCCGTCCCATGTCATCTACAGCCAATTACAAAATAGACTTAAGGAATGATAAAAACCCCTGACGACAACTTCGTTTACAGAAGGTTATTAAGACTGATTTTCTTCGCACCTTTAGGATACGAAAGGCTTAAGCTTATTTCTTACCGTCATCTTCGGAGTCTAACTTAAAACTTTTTCCTTTGAAACTAACGACGTTCACTTGCTCAACTTTCGTTTTTGCCAACAGTTCTGCAACGCCTTGAACGTCGTCTTTTGTGCCAGCCATCTTGGAAAATAATACGTTAATTTTTCGCTTAGAGTCTAATATAAGCTTCAAGCTCACGAGAAAAAAGGCAAAATTGGAACAAATTTTTGAACGATTTCACAGGCGGCAAAGATGATTTTAGCGAGAAGCCTGAAAACTAGCGCATGTTATTTTGTGTTTAAGCTGCCATGTTTGCGGGCGCAAGTAAGAAGAACCCTTAGCTTCCTGAGCTAGCCTGCGAAACGCTTGCTACGCAGGCAACTCTGAGCGAGCTAACTTTTTTCTTACAAAACTAGGCGAACCGTTTACATGAAGAACAAAAAGTTGGCTCGACAAAAAGGGTGACCCGCCTAGCCGGGCTCACTTCAAAACAATGTTTTTCATGTAGACGATTTGCAACGTTTTGAAAGGTTCCTGAGGAAACTCGGTTAAGGCGAGAGCCAATAGACCTTTTTTTAATTTGTATGTTTTGTTTTCCCATTTCTAGCCTGCGATCCGGGCGGTACTTCTTCCCCTTTTTTCCCCGTTTCCCCCCCAAAAAATAACGCCTGATTGCAGGTTATCCCATTTCAGCCACGTGATGTTTACCCATTCGGTATAGTGCCGGGGACTAGTGTGAACATGCATAGCCAGGACTAAGGCTTCGTTAACATTACACCAGATAGCTTTCGCGCCGGCAACGCGAAAACCATCATGCCGCTGGATATAAGGCCGGATCAGGCTGGAAAGGGCTTCTGTTCACAAGAAATGGGTGATTTCGGCGCGATTTCTAGCCTGAATTCGAGTCGTAGAAAATGACTCGAAGCAATCGGATGAAATTCAGGCTACGCGATTTCTGTAACGGAGCGAATCTGCCCCGGGCCGATCTTGAGAGGAGAGCAGTACATCTGATTAGCCTGCGTAGTAAGTGTTTCCGTGCGGTTTCGGAGCAAAGAACGGGGAACAGGAGTCAAAGACCGTGCAAAAAATGGGACATTTTCTGGTTCTCGTTACATTTTTCGCGCGGCCAAAACTGAAAATCTCGTTTCTCGTCGTTCCTTGGTCTTTCTTTGCTCCTAGTCTCAAGAAAACGCTTGCTACGAAGGCTGCATGCTTTAATTCCTGTTAGACAATCAGAGCGTGCGCGAGCGCTGTTGTTTCGCAAAGAGGCCAGCGCTTTTTCTCCTTGTACCATAATGCTCGCACGCCTCTCGCGTTTCTCTCGTCATCAAAGTTTAGCTGATGAAACAATAATAGCTCCCTCAAGTTTACAATCATGGGCTTGAGCAATGCTATTGCACCACGTGTAAGTTCCAGGCATGTGGTCGACAAGTTTGTGCACTATGTGCTCCCAGGCTGGCTGTCGATAACTTTACCGGACTTCAACTAGATTATAGATCATTAACCAGCCACTCTTGTTTGCTGTGATAGGAGACACCACTAAATCTCTCTGCTCCGCAGAGGCTCCCGCGACACAAAGAGGCCTCTGCGGAGGAGAGAGCCACTGAATGCTCGGGTGGTTGGTCGTGAAGATTTCCCGAGTTCCCGAGAGAAAGGGGAAAAAGTCTCGCATCCCGTGCCCAATTCTTCTAGGGTGACAGTCGAATCTCGTTTCTCGTCAAGATAGTTTGCATTTTCCCGAATCCCGCACGGTATTTTGGTCAAATCCCGGATCCCGAAAATACCCCTCCGGACCCTTGTTACCCGTCTGAAACCGTTCGTTCAGACAATTAAACTCGGTTGACTCATTTATGAGGGCCTTGAAGAAACCGGGAGCCACTATGGACAGAAAAAAAAGCCTGCTACAATAAAAACAGCTGCTTCTTATCTTATAGTGAAGGATATACAAATTGACAAAAATAATTACAAGCAATGTTTCAATACTTTTTTTCAGAATAGTTTTAAAACTTGCTTACCGCCCGCTTTAGGTTCAGAAACCCCCCTCCGGCCCCTTTCCCGCGAAATATTTTTGCAGTGTGGGTCCATGCCTCATCGACCTCATCGGATGAACGCGCTAGTGGTTTAACTTGTGTGGCGTCATTGAATTTATTGTTTACATCACGAGAAAAGAAAATTTCAATTGATTTGCAAATCGTTGTGCCGTCATCTTAGCATAAGAATCGAAGTTAATTAAAATCGCGCAGAGTCATAACAAACCACCACATTGAAACAATCTGGGGCCCATCCCTCCTGGGACTTTGGACCCAAATAATGTCACATGACCGATGTCAACAAAACACAGAGAAGGCGCCCTGAAGTGAACGAAGAAGGTTTGTGCGTCGAGTGTCGGCCGTGAAACTCCAGGTTGTGGTAATATCGGTGAAATTTTTTAAGAAAAGAGGACAGTGGAAGAGAAAATTGGTCTTTAGGCCGAAGTAAAGTAAGTTGAATTGTCTAGTTCTCTTACTCTGTAGCAAGAAACGCGCGTTTATCACAACGGACCGCCAATTAACCACATCACCTGTCTTTCCGCGATCTGCATTTCATTCATGAAGACTTGTTTTTCGCCCTTCAAAAGGCAAAAAAGTAAAGAGATACTTTCAACGTTATCTTTTGTCTCTAAATCTCCTTCCGTAATCGTCTATGTGGTTTTTCTTGTGGGCTTGAGGATCGAAAAAGTAAGTTTAGTTTCAAAATTGAAAATGGCGGCAACATGTCTTGTTTTGATCATTGTCCAAACATATGAAATCATGTGCTAAAAAGTGCAGTGTAAGTTATAGGACTTATCCAGGAGTAACACTATATTATTTATCAAATATCAGGTACCTACGTTTGTCATTTGGTTATTTATTTTCATGGAAAAGGTGAAAGCTGGAATAAAAGAAATATTACGTAAAACATCTAACGCTTACGAATTTCCGATACAGATCGAGGAATTTAGTAGTGAATCGACGCAGAGCTCAATAGTTTATCGATATAGCGACTTCGGGTCTCAATGCTTAACTTTTTCGGTATTTAACGTCGCTAAATGATAGAGTTAGTTGGGTTTTTAAATCAGAGGAAGTCTATTGGAATTGTTTGGGGTGTTTCTGGGGGCGTAGCACATCCATGTACGTAAGAGGCTAGGGAAGTTTTCTCTAAAGTTTTCCAAGACAGCGAGATAAATGTTACGTCATCTAAGGTCGTTCAAGTTTGGGTTTTTTTTTTTTGTAGTGTCAAATTCAGTTATGAATACAGTGCATCATGAGAAATATTTTTATACAATTTATGATTGTATCTTTGAAGAAAGAAAGCATGGTAACCATGCGTGACCTTAATTGAATGACTTGCAAATTCTAGTTAATATTACAGGATCCACTCTTATGTAAATGAATTTGTATTGTAATTACAGTATTGTTGCCTACTCCAACTTCCAATGAAACCCCACCATAGAGTGAATTTATGGGCCAAACTTACATGGTTCAACAGTCACTTGACCAAACGAATTGTTTTGGATAGTTCTGTTCAATAAAGCGTGGGTTGAGCATGTAGTTTATCATGCTGCATTGATCTTGTTCATTAAACACATCAAACATATCAATGTTTTAGAGGGAGACACTTAGAGACTGATTCTGTTCTGTTTAATTAGTTGCGAGTTCCAACTTATTGAACTAAAACAGACAAACCCGGACAAATACCCTCCTGTATTCCTCCTTCTGGTAAGGTATCTATATTTTTAACTGCAACAAATTGGAGATGATTATATTTTTTATTGCCAATAATATTGCCTGAATAATGTTTCTAAATTTTTTTCCTAGCAATGACAGAAGTGGATTATCCAGTAATGCCTGAACCAGAATGGGCCAAGCCAAGAGACAAGAAAATGCAATCAACAGTATGACCAGTTTCATTTTCATTAGAATTTGTACCTTTCATGTTTGTTGATGAAAAAACTTTGCCTTGCTCTTTTGAGGGTGTTACCTTTTTTTCTGAACTTAAGTCAAAGACTGAAATGTGACAAAATCTTTGCACTTTTACTACCAACAGGGCTGTTTATAGAAAGTTTGAAAATGGTGGCTTTCCTGTTAAATAGGCAGCTGATTTTGCTTTGAGGTTTCCAGCTGCCGACTATTTTTGATGACCCTAATATCCCTCATAGTTACCCAAAAAACAGAAACCAATCTCACATGCCTGAGTGTTGTCTTTCAAAACTTAAACATTCCCTACTTAAACAGACTGGAAACCATGGGAATCAGTGGACTTCATACAAGGGCAAATGCTGGATTGACCCTTAATTAAAATCCTCAATATCCAAATACAAATTCTCAAAACTGATCTCCATACATTTCCTGAACAGGTTTAAAGACATTGGTAAAAGGTCAAAGCACTTTTGTTTTGGTGATTTTTTAATCAATTCTCATAATCTTTTCTTTTGATTATGCATTGATATAGTTACATGTAGGAGAAAATATATGTTTGTCACTCTGGAGATTTAAAGTGTTAAGGAAACACTAATCTGGATGGGGGCCTGAATCTTCATTTACAGAGTAACCCCATTTAATAAACTTATAGAATTTCATCTTATGGAGAATCAGGTGAATGCAGAGAAGCTCATTCACAGGAAGTTGTTACAGTGTCAGAATTTTAACACTTCAATTACACATTCATCTTTCATAAATCTTTTGCTCAAAGAGCTTTTTATTCCTCTTGAAGTGTAAATGTGAGATGTGAGAAGTACTGTACTAAGGTATCAATATTCTTAAAACCTCACACTCAGCTCTTTTTTGTCATTTTTAGGATGGTAAGCAGAACATAATTGCAGCTTTGAAGAAAACTGCATTTGTTGTTGGCACAGCACTTATTTGTTTTGCTGCAGCAAGAAACACAATTACATGGTTAGAGACAATAAATTAGTATGTTTTCTAGTTTGTAGTCATTTAAGACAAAGCCAGAATGATATTCTCAGAAGCCTTTTTTTTTGCAACACAGCAATCATTACAGTAGTTTATTGGAAAGTGATGTCAGTGTTATCTTTATTTTAAGGAGATAATTTTCTTGGATTCTTTCCCAGGCAAGTAGAGAGATTCTGGGGTGCATCTGGTGACTTCTGGCAAGGTTGCTGGAAGAAAGTGCATGCATTATTTGGTGGAGATGAATTTTTACTTTCAGTTGTAGGTAGGTTCTATTACATGCAGTAATCATCACTCTAGCTGAAGACATCTTTAATTGTTATGAAGGTGACATAAAAATCTCAATATTAGACAAACTGTTTCAGACCAGGAGGGGTAGTTAGAATGGTTCCTTGAAAAACGTGGGCCTCGGAAAGTTTTGGACCAATCTCGAAATTTTGGAAGCGTTTTTGGTGGGTCTCGAAGTCTCAAATTTTCATAAGTCTCAGTCACAAATTTTGAAACTGGGTTTTTGCAAAGTCTCGAATTTACCATTCTTAACCTCTACCAGTTATTAAGCTCTAGTCAAAATATTGACTCGTCTATAATAAATTGTTACCAAAAAATATTATCAAAATAACAAACTATTATTAAAAGCATCCCTCTTGATTTACATGTATGATATACCTGCAGGCACCAACAACATGCATCGGTAACACAGTTTGCCTTGTTTTTTTAGGAACAAATGTGGTGACGTTTTTGTTTTTTTGGCTGTTTGGTGGTTTTTATCTCTTCATGGACCTCACTGGTAGACCAAAGTGGGCTTTGCAGTATAAAATTCAAGATGGAACAAATCAGCCCGTAAGTTACAAAATTCAAACCTCAAAACATAGGCTGTTTTTATGCTAGAGACGTTAAAGTCGTCTAGACGCATTTAATGTCTGAGACGTTAAAGTCGTCTAGTGTTAAAACGGGACACACAAAAGTAGACGACCCTATGTAAAAAAGTAGATTTTTCTGAAAAAAGGACTAGGCTCTACTCTTGGAAGACACTGGACACAACTTAAAGCGGTACCAAAAATGAACTTCAAGCCCGTGAAATGCCAACAAATTGTTCAAACTCTAACAACTCTTAGAACTGGTTGTTGTCTTCGCTTGTAAACGAGCATCTAACTCTTTCTTAATGGCTTCAAAAATATGAACATTAGCTGACTTTTTGAGTGCAAGAGTCTCCAAAGTTAATGCAAATTCAGTTCGGTCGTCTGCGAGAACAGATACAAACTCCTTAAGTTCATCCTCACTCCGCTTTCTACCACGTGCGAGACTCCTTCGTGCTCTTCTTGGCCGCCATGTTGTTTTGCACTCGTTCCAGTCATCTCTGGACGAGTCGAGCATAATAGGACAGTTCACCCAGACCGATTATATGCTTGATTTTTAGAAAACAGTCTCCTTTTTCTTTAGCTCAACCTTAAGAAGCTTTGGCGTGCAGTGAAGCTGGTGTTGTTTAACCAGATAGTGGTTGGCACTCTTGTGTCCATAGTACTCCATCCTTTTCTACTCAAGAGAGGTTGCTCTTTCTCTACTGAGCTACCAGGTTTCCACTGGGTGTTGTTTGAAATTGGGATTTTCACATTGGTGGAAGAAGTTGGTTTCTACTACTCTCACAGGTGAAGATTTTAATGTACTAACATGTTTTATTAGCACTGCAAAATATGGTATTTTAGAGCTAGAAAAAAAAAACCTTGTCATGAATTCGAGCTTGTCCTTTGGGCTTGTAGCTCTCACATTTTGCTTGCCCAGGGCAACTACTTATTTGTCTTAATTAATGATTCAGTTAAAGGATGACTTTTCCTTTTGTCAAATGAACTTTAAAAGTTACTTGTCCGGCGAGAAAATCCAGTCGTACCAGACAAGACTGTCTTTTTTGAGCCCTGGTATTTTACTACCCTTTCTTGAGGTAAAATTGTCGGGTACTTGTCAAGATAGTATCACACATTTCCCAAATCCAGATATTTCTAATCAATGTAGTGATTTTGTTACAAATAGTTATGGTGAGTCCTGGGACTCATCTTGTTGAAAATCATGAGTCCCACTCCAGAACCATTGAGTTCCAGTACAAAACAAAATGAGTCCTTGGATCTTTTGTAACCACACAGTTAATTTGAAGTCAGACTCCAAAACTCTGCACTACACTTTACTGAAGTAAAATAAACTTCTTCTATTGTAAAGCACAAAAAAGAGTAAAAGAAATAAGTATCGTTTATAAACAGCAAAAAGAACAGCCACAGAAATTCACACAAACAGGGTATTCTACAAAAACATCTTCTGATTGACTGATGGTGCTCTGCATCCACGGGATGCATACCACAAAATATTGTGCGTCATGGGGATTCTTATGCTTCAGGACGCAGTACGCAGAGCTAACAAAGTCACTGCAAGGGGCAAACTCATTCCAAGGCCTTTTCAAAACTAAACTGAGTCTGATTAGTTTATATCTGGGGTATCACTAAGGGTCTGGGACTAAGAATTTCTCCTGGCAGGCTACTATGAGCATGACAGCTCACTATTTTCACAGGAAACAGAAGAAAAATAAAACTTAGCAACCTTGTTAGCCCTTGCAATTCCCCACCTTCTTATTGCATCTGATATACCCAGCAACTTGAAATCTTAGTGACACTATGGTTGAAATAAAAGTTATTGTCATACACTGTACGTTTTAATTAAATGTTCTTGTTTTTTCCATCCTCCATCCTAAAGCGTTGGACTCTCAAAGAAATAGTAATAAATGAGTGTTAGTTGTATCAACCCCGGAATTGTGGGAAAATATTGAATAATATTCCCAGGGCTGTCTTATGAGGCGGGGGTTGGGAAATTTCCCTGATTTCCCCGCCTACTTTCGTAGGAAAATAGAAGAAACATAGAACTAAAAGAAATCGCTAGCTGTTTTACCAGTACTCCCCACCTGCTTGTTGTATTTACTCAGCAACTTGAAATCTTAGTGACATCCCTGTATTCCCATTGCCTGCAAAATAGACGGTAAAAACACCACGTTCAATGCCGTGAAAAAGAATGTCATCTAATGTAAGTTTCATTAAAAAAACATATTTTTTTTAATTCATCTAGAGTGTCTCTTGAAAGCCCTATTGAAGTCTATACTGATTCAACCTTACAACCCATAATTTTGTTGTTAAAAGAAAGTTTCAAAACTTTGTCTTAATGAGTTTTGTTGTTGTTGTTGTTCTCCTAGGCTTTTTCATCATCCACGCATTTACCGGTTTATCCACAAGATTCATCATGAATGGACAGCTCCAATTGGTATTGTTGCAATCTACGCACATCCTCTTGAGCATGCTGTATCAAATCTTGGCCCAATCATCCTCGGTCCGCTGATCATGGGTTCACACATTGCTACGGCCTGGATGTGGTTTTGTTTGGCACTTATGACGACAATCAACACCCACAGTGGCTACCATTTGCCTCTTATGCCGTCACCTGAAGCTCATGATTTCCACCATCTCAAGTATGTTGCCACTTATTTAACTAATTAGCGATGTTTGCATTCTCGACTCCAAAGCTTAGATCGTGTTGTCATGCCATGCCACATCACCTATTGACTGTAGTGGACTATTAGAAAGGTGTAGAGCATAGGGAACTTAAAACCATACAACTACCACATTTGCTCAAATAATAATCGAATAATCGCCCCACCTTTGATGGAAATATTTAAAACAATTGCCTTCTCCCCACCCCTCTCGCCATCTTCTCTTTATTTTATCCCCTCCTTGTCAAGTTGATGTCGAATCAAATCCAGCAAAACTGGTCAGTGACGATTCAAGTTCTCAAAATTAATCAATTATTCGAGGAAATACGGTGTCTATACACGTCCTTAATTTCCATACATCTTTGTTAAGAATGTGCTCAAATCAGCTTCGCGGCTTAAAAATGCTGGAAAACAAGGAGTGGCCAGAATACAGAATTGTTGCGGTTAAGTGCGCAGAAGTCCAAGCTTTCAACGACGAATTGAATCTTCGTAGAGTGTTTTTTAAAACTGAATTCTTCTTGTTTTTGCAGATTTACCCAGAACTATGGTGTCCTTGGCGTGTTGGATCGTCTCCATGGTACAGATGTCATGTTCAGAGATTCCCGAGCTTATGACAGGCATATCATGTTGTTGGGATTCATTCCTCTCAAACAAACCTTTCCTGACAACCCCAAGAAGGGCTCACCTAATAAGACCAAGTAAAACGTGGTTTTTTAAAATCATTTCTTCCCTGCAATTTTTCTTGTCAATATTGTTACTTTAAGTTCAAAAAGAACTTAGGTTATAAAGGTTTGAAAGAAAATAGTTTATGCTGTCATCAGTTGTGGTTTTCCTCTTTATTTATTTAACACTTATGACCACTCTGGATGTCTTGTAAATTAATTTCGGTTTATATACAGAGGATTGTAAATGTTACGGAGATAAATTTTAAGACTGACGGACAAGGTATTTTCTGAGTTTTTTCATCTTAAGTTATTCTTAAACACGTATGGAGATTCTTGTACAAGTTAAGAGAAGTTTGAACTCTCCTCATGGAGAGAAAATACTGTACTTCACGAATGGGGTGTTCGAGTAAAATAAAAGTGTTTGAAAGAATAGTATTTGTCTCGTTGTTTTTTTTTTTTAATGAAGGTAAATCGATGAGATTTTACAACCATTTTTAAACAAAACAGAAAATGGAATTATATAGTACGAATAATGTCAGAGTTATACGATATCCTTACCAGGCCCCGGTTGTTCAAACGTTGGATAGCGCTATCAACCGGATAAATCACTATCCAGCGGATAGCGTAATTGATTTCAGAAATACTTATCCACTGGATAGAGATTTATCCGGTGGATAGTGATTTATCCGGTGGATAGTGATTTATCCGGTGGATAGTGATTTATCCGGTGGATAGTGATTTATCCGGTTGATAGCGCTATCCAACGTTTGAACAAGCGGGGCCAGAACTTGAAGAAGGTTGACTGACGTCACTTTCTCGACCCAGGATACTGCAGATGGAGAAGTCCGTGGGTGACTTGTTGCGAATACATGACCTTCTGGCATGCGCAGAACGAACAGGAGAATCCACTAGTGAAATAACGGATTTCATCTGATGACACTCCATTTCAACAGATTTGATTAGCTGGATATGGATTTGATACTAACAAACTCAGAGTGTCCGAAACCACATTTATCTGTCGTCGGTACTCTGACATCTGTGGATCAACTAACTACAAAGGAAGCGGCTCGACAAACAAATCGTTTATTGACCTGCGTGTCTGCCGAGTTCTGGAACAGTTCAGTGTCCGGGTCCGGTCATCCAGAACCTTAGATAAGGGGAGGGGGGCGCGGTCTCCAAAAAGTTTTTTTCGGCCCTTTGGCCCTCAGTTTAGTCTAAAAATAAGGGGGGCCCCTTTCCTGGATCCGCCACTGCAGTTAACATACGAATTAATCTGCGCGCGCCGTCGGTTCTTTCCAATGGCATGAAATAACGGGGAGATCCGAATAAAGGATCTTTTAAAAATGGCGCGCGTCATTTTTTCTTAGCCAACGTCAAACAGTTAATTACTTAAATTGATTAACGCTGCAGGATTAGCTCAGTCGATAGAGCGCTTGACTGCAGGACGGGAGGTCGCGGGTTCGCTTCCCGGGGTAAAATAACTGAGAAATGAAGGTACCTCCTTTGCCCTGCAAATGGCTAGACCTTCGCGTGGCTCGGATGACCACGTAAAACGGGGGTCCCGTCTCCAGTAGGAGACATTAATATAGTGACCCCAATTAGCACTTCCGTGCTAAATACATTGACACTCAAATAAAGTGCTTTTTTTTTTGAGGAATCGCTCAATAAACGATAACTTATTTGTATTAGGACATAACAAGTTCTCACATTAAAACGTTCAATTCGCGAACCATTCAATTGCGTTGCAACCCGCGAAAACCTTCGTTCTTCGTTACACCTTTTAGAATGTTGTCATCTATTGTAAACAAGAAAGACCAAGTATGTTGCGTAAAATGAAAGTTCGGCCGGTTACTCAACTTCTAATTTTTCCAAGGGAAAAAAGCCCAAATTATTACCTTCTTGAAGTTAAAGATCTACACAAATTCTGAAGCTATGTTTCTTTAGCGCAATTGCTAATCTCGCACGGAGACCCTCACACCCGCACACTGAATTGGGCAAAAGATTCACTCGCTCCCAGATATAGTCTGGTCCGCGAAATTGAGAAAGCGCGAACACGAAAATAAAACGGGAGGAAATGTCATCTCTCATTTCGTCTCCCTCTAATTTTACCCGCCACAGTCCCCTTTTCCTTTCTCACGCGCTCATATTTTCGCGTGTCTTTCACTCTCGCGTCTTTTTCACTATCTGAGAGCCTGGAACAGGCTATACTCTCTTTTCCCTTTTGTAACATTGTAGGTTGGTAATTATTGGATCTGTAAAACAAAACAAAAAAAAACATTTAAAACGAATCTCTTGGCTGTGATTGTCCCAAAGACTGATAAGCATCCCTCCAAATTTTGCAAGTTGCGCCCTTTAATGGGCTCTAATGTTGAATTGGCCGTTTACGTTTCAACTCGCATTGTTTGGCTGGAACTATTATGCGGCACTTTTTAATAATTTCGTTTTTTCCAATTAAATAAATGAATTTATTATATAGACACGTGTGTTTTACTGGAAAATATACCACTCGTAAAATTCATAAAAACTACATCCGGGACTCGAGTGGTTTATTTTCCATAATCTCACACGTGAGTTTATGGATGACGTAATTTCGGTCATTTCCCTCTATTATTTTATCGATGTCTTTTTCTCTATATAATAAAAAGAACATTATACTACACGGCGGCTTGAAGATATGAATTTTATTTTCTCGTGGCAAAAACAATATTTTACTCACTTTTGCCACTCGAAAATAAAATTCATTTCTTCGCGCCACCGTGTAATATCCTCTGTATATATAACTGTATATAAATTTTATAAATGTGCTATGTATTTCCCTTCTTTATGCGCTGGCTCATGATGATTTCACACGGTGACAGAAATGTCATTCATTCTCATCGGCCCTGGGATGCCGTTCAGCTTTCATCAATCCCAGTACAGGCTGCTTATCGTAAGTAACTGATTCGATTTCTCTTTCAATTTGGTCGTTAAATCTAAAGCAAATATCATCCAAGTTGTCATTTATTGCTCCCTTCTAAATTACCACAGCAGCACCTCTCGCAAGACTCTCCGGAAAACTACAACAGTGAGCCAACCCTGTTGGATCGAATGCGGGCATTCCCTTAATTGGCTTAGACTGTTATGTGTCACTGAAGGTGTCTTTTCGGACCAGAATCTTTAAAAAGAGTGTAAAGGTTGACGATGCTCGGTCTACATGAAAAGAACCAACAATGTATTTTTTTAAAATTCTAATCCCATGATGTTACTTTTAGAAACGCTTAATTTCTTGTGCGAAATAAAATAGATCAGGGTCGGGAAATAAGGTAGTCTCTAGCCTGCGCACAGACGAAATTAAACTCTGGTTAACTCCGTCTGCGAAACAGCGCCGAAATCCTTGTTCTGGACTTCCAGCTGTGTACCCAGATTTGAGTACGCGCCACGATTGGCCAGTTAAAAAAGGCCTTTGTTTTGTTTGTCGTGATCGCCAATCAGGTTGAAGGGGAATTCGAAACGCACCCCCGGTAATTCGTTGAGTCCGTTGGGGGTCCAGAACAAGGATCTCTGCGCTGCTTCGCAGACGGTACTAATCAGAGTTTAGTTATCGTCTGCACGCAGGCTAGGTAGTCTCCGGCTCGCAGCCGTTTTTGGATGTCACGCAACGCTCCCCCATCCATAAAAAGGCTGCGAGGGAGACTAGAAATAACGTCTCTTGTCTAAAACAGAGTAGCGAAATCAGAAACTTGTCTTTTGAGAACAGCATCAAGGGCCTCGGGGGCATAACTATACCTAAACTTCCCTTGAATGCCCCCCGGCCCCCTCCTCCCACACCCTCTGAGCAGCCAACCTTGTTTTCATAGTCTAACCCTTTTCATAGTCTCACCCTCCCTTCTCCGATAAAACAACGGCGATTAAACTACATACATGTTATCACAGACACTAGTACAAACTGATTTATTTACAACACCACCAGCTTTAGTGCTAGAACTATTTACAAAGCAATGAACTAAACTTATTTTTTCTCCTAGTACACTAGACATAATTACTATATCTGTAAACTCTTTTTCGCTCTTTCGACAAATCAAATTCAGTACACTAATCAAGTCTATACAAATTAGTATGGTTGGTATCTGTATGGGGCACGGCTGTACGGTAGTCTTGCGGGCTCAGCAGGTCTGATTGTGAACTGGTCAGGGTAGAGCTTGGGTACACGGTTTGACATGACTGAGAGCCGTTGACGACTGGCAACTGTTCTCTGATTATCTCTAAAGTAGCTTTCCATCGCCGGACAGGACACTCGTTCGCCTTGTTTCCAGTGATCTGGATAGGGTCGGCTGATAAACTGGTTTGACTGGCTGGTCAGGCAGACGGATGAAATCTTTCTCTCCAGTTTCCTCGACTTGGCTCGTCGATTTTGAAACCAATACTACAAGAAAGAGAACAAAAATCTGAGTTATGAACTGAATAAGGGCGGACAAAATCAACACAACACACAGTACAGTCCAATAATAATTTGTATAGATTCCAAAACATTTTCTGACTGCAAAATAGCGTTAATTTATCAATATAATATAACTTTCACATCATATAAAGAAAATACAATGGCTACACACGTTTCAAAGATTCACTAAAAGCACAATAACCGATTGAGGAAATTATAGCGATGACTAACATGTCTGATTTGAAGTGTAACTTTGCAAGACTCTGACATGTAATCACGGTCCGACAACTGCATATTTGCTTCAATGAATTTGAAAAATCACGTTACAATTGCCGAGCCTTGAATCGATAATCATACTGCTTAAAGTCCCGCACCGAGCGTTTACAACTTACTGTTCCCGGCAAAACTGAAAATGATCAGAAACAAAATCCAACTGAAATTCCATTCCTCTTAGAGTGCAAATGCGCACTATTTCCTGTAATTTACGCTCATGATAGGAAACATGAATGATACGAAACTCACCCTCAGACTTTTAGCCGTGATTCCCAGTCTTTGTGTCAGTTCCTCCTCATCTTCTTTTAGCAAATATGGCCGCCGTCTGAATGCTCGTTCCAGCTCCCAAACTTCGATCGGCGAGAAGGTCGTACGCTGTCGCTTCTTCGTTGCTGAATGTTCGGTTGGAGTCGAAGTTTGATCGGGCTCACTGTCACAATCGCTGCTGGAGCTTTTGACGTCAGAGTAAGGAGTTAACGGTGGACTGGTTGCACTGTAGCTTGGACGAGGGCTTGCCGCGCAGTCGGAGTAGGGCGAAAACGGCTGACTGGTATCACTGTTGCATTCTGTTGAAGAAAAATTAACACTTACTTGAAAACTCGTCCTAAATACCTTTTTATTGTTTAAGTACTGTAAGATCTTTCTCAGGTAAACACATTGTGTTTTCGTTGTTTATGTCTTCGAAGCGGTTGGGAAATTTATGGTTCGTATAGTTTATATGGACTAGGAGACTTTTTAAAGTAACGAAAATCGATAAAACTTTCAAACAAGCATGTTAAAACAACAAAAAAAGACTTTCAATTAACAAAGTGAATTTTATATTAAACTGTGTAGAAAAAGCCTGATGGAATAACTGCATATACAAATGACGTCGTAGTTACGTACGTTATACTTACCAGAACTCAAAGAAGATTTAGTGACGTCACTTTCTACACCCAGGATACTGCAGATGGAGAAGTCCGTGGGTGCCTTGGTGCGAATACGGGACCTATTGACACGTGTAGAACGCACAAGAAAATCCACAAGTGAAATAACGGATTTCATTTGATGACACTCCATTTCAACAGATTTGATTAGCTGGACCTGATACTAACAAACTGAGTGATGTTGCATGACACACGAAGAGTCATTTTGAACCGAAACCATATTTATACGTGGTCGCGTCGTCGGCTCTCTGACATCTGTCAATCAACAAACAACAAAGCTCTCGGCCCGACAAACAATTTGTTTATTGACCTGCATGGTTGCCGATTTCTAGAACAGTTAACTTAATTAAACGGCGCGGACAGTCGGTTTTTTTTAAATGGCATGAAATAATAAGACGTCGGCCGCCGTATACTGGATGACAATCATAATATCCGAATAAAGGACCTGTCGGAAATGGCACGCGACGGTTTTTTTTTTAAACACTGAAACGTCAAACGATTAATTTAAACGAGATGAATCGCTCAATAAGCCATAACTTATTGGTATTAGGAGGGTCTTAATGTGCTGGTAGCATTGACGGTTGAGGGTTATATTTTTCCCTGTTTGGATGGTTGACGGTTAAATTTTAGGGCTTTTGACACTTAACGGTTATTTGGTGGAAGTTTAGTCCAAGAGGTTAAGTAAAGTAATGTTATTAATTTTTCTATGAACAAATTAGATTAATAGTAGCTGTTATGTTTTGGAGGTTGTCTTGGCCTTTCACAAATAAGATATTATATTTTCAGATATAAGCAAGTTGTTGGGCTTTGTAATGTCTAGAGAGAATGTTCTTGAGAACATGACAAACGCTCAATTCGCGAGCTCTGAAACCACTCACTTGCACTGCTACTCGCAAAATCCTTCGTTCTTCGTTACACCTTCTTGAATGTTGTCGTCTATTATAAACAAGTGAAACAAAGTATGTTAATAGCCTACAATGAAAGTTAGGTCGGTTACTCAACTTCTAGTTAAAGCCCAAATTATCACTAATTCAACTTGCTTAAAGATCGACGTTGCAGTTTTTTTTAGCGCGATTGCTAATTCCTCACTTAGACCTTCGAGGATGCCCGAGCTCAATGGAGAATTGGACAAAAGATTTATACTTGCTATTCTCGCCTCTTTTCTCCTTTGCAACATTGTAAGTTGATGATTATCCGATCTGTTGAAAAGACAAAATAATAGATTTAAACCCACCTCTGATAGCTGTGATAGTCCCGCAGTAAGCAAGTCTGATAGGCAGCCCTCCAATTTTGCAAGTTACGCCCTAAACCTCTCCTTAATAATTGCGCTCATCTGTTGCCAACTATGTGCGCTCTCATGGCCGTTTTGGTTCCAATCAACTCGCAATGGTTTGAACTATTAAGCGGCACTTTTCGATCGCTAATTTCTATGCTTTCCTACCCATCCGCGCCCGGGCCCTTAAGCAGCTTAAAAGCTAGCCTAATCTGTGCGCCATTTGATCAAATTTAATGTACTATGGATTTTTTTATGCGTTTTCTGCATAAACCACACATGCACTACAAAGGAGTTATTCATTCTTGTCGGCTCTAGGATGCCGTTCCGCTTTCATCAATGCCAGTACAGGCTGCTCATTGTAAATTCCATTTCCCTTTTAATTCGGTCATTAAATCGAAAGAAAATATCATTCAAAATTCTGAAAACCAAGTTGTCACTTGCTGCTCCCTTCTAAATTGCCCAAACACTTCCGGCAAGACTCTCCGGAAAAACTACAACATCAACTTTAGTGCACTACAAGCTAGGGGCAGCCACGCGGAGGGTCGAAGGCACCGAGTCCCTTAAATGGCCTAGACTGTTATGTGCCGCGGAACGGGGTTTGGTTTTCAGGGATACAAGTTTTGAGTTTGTTGTTAGTTTTCTCCCTTCCTCCGAGAGGTTTTTTCCGGGTACTCCGGTTTTCCCCTCTCCTTAAAAACCAATACTTTCAAAATTCCAATTCGATCTGGAACGGCACGGACACGTTTCAACGACTTCTTATGAACTCCTTAGTGATCCGTGGGTAAACAAATTACAAAATTACAATTACAATTTTACAATTTCACTATTTTGCGTCTTGAACTTTTAACGAGGAAATCTTGTTTCAAGTAGAATTAATCGCCTCCTAGACAGCGAGCAGTCTCTTATTTATTTCTCTTTTGAGTCACAGTTGCTCGAGAGCATAATTTTACTTTTTCGCTCGCCGCGCATGGCTCTGACGAAAGAAGGATGACCGCTCGTGGGTCTAATCGCCTCCTCATTTCTTATCTTATCTCCAAGCAAGCGAGACACACACCTACTAAAAGCGTTCTTGTTCGAAATTGAACACGCAGCATTGTGGGCCAGGTAACTAAAATAAAATTGTCCAGTAATACCGTAAATTACTAATTAAGGCTTTTGTTCCTTGAAAATGTTTATCACCGCTCTTTCTGTACAATAGATTTTCCTTTACCCCTGTAGAACGTGTTTAAATGATTTGTCAGTGGAAGGATAGCAGAATTTGCTAGCCCTAGTTGGCAAAAACTGGATCAGATCAGATGAACCTCAGCTTAACCCTATCAATCTCTTAAACATCAGCTCTTATAAGAAAACTTGTAGCAGCATTTTCTATTGTAACAATGAACGTCTCTATTTTGAGCACCGGAAACTTCTCTCAAAGCCATTCGCTTCTATATTCTATCTTTTTTTGCTGGATCGAAGTGTCCAGTTGTACTGTCTTTCGAAGTAAATTCTCTGAAATATTTTGTTTACATATAAATAAAGAGCACTGTCTAGTGCGAATTTACTTATGCGCAGACATGTTAGATGGCCAGACGGCTAACTCCTGCTAGTAAACAATGCTATGAACAATAATAATAATAAAAACCAAAATCATGATTACACCTTATTCAAGAATGGTGGTAAACAAGGTTAAGTTTTTCTTTTCTCTTATAAATAAATTTGTGGTCCTCAACGCATTCAGGGTAACAGTTTCTAATTTTGAATACACAATCGAGTCAAATAGGGCTAATTAGCGTAAACATAATAACTTGAGAAAAGTTACATTCTAAATACAGTAATTACCGGTACTATTTAGAAAGATTTCGTGCCAATTAGCACCTTGTATTTGTTGTATAAATTATTAATTATTACTCTTTGCCAGCCATCACTGATGGTAAACATTTTTATCTTTTGGCAGAATGTCTGGCACGGGTGGACAACATCTTACGAGAGCGGGACTTAACAGGTAATGCAGCTGCTTTAAAAAGATTTCACAATGCTGATTTTAAGTGATTGGTTTAAGTAAAAAGTTATCCAATTATTTTCTTTCTTTATTTTATCATTCATTTATTTACTTTTGCTAATTTCGAGGTAACTACGTAGTTGATCTAAAACAGATTCTCAGAAGGCTTGCAAGTGGAATCAGCCCATTTCAGAGTGTAAACATTCTCTTCTAGCAAAGTCATGGGTTTTTTTACTAAATTAGTTTTGTACTATAACCGTTAAATATAAATATATTGCCACTACGATTATCAAACTTTCCTGCGTTTTAATTTATTGCAGACTGAATCTGGCCGGCAAACAAATGGCTTGTAATTGCCTTTGTCGTCCCTTGCTCTCAAACCTATTGAAGTCAATGCTTCTATTACTTCAACTGTTGGATTTTGACTCTGAAGTATCAGCCGCTAGAAATAAACGAAAAGAAGCATTATTTTACAGCATAGAGTCAGCATCACATGTGGGTAACATAATCAAGGTAGAGAAGACAAAAAGTGGACT
This sequence comes from Porites cylindrica, assembly GCA_964035525.1. Taxonomy (NCBI): domain Eukaryota; kingdom Metazoa; phylum Cnidaria; class Anthozoa; order Scleractinia; family Poritidae; genus Porites; species Porites cylindrica. The sequence goes on along the minus strand of OZ037784.1, from coordinate 34,938,730 downwards.
GGATTGTGCCTTCTTATGTTTGCAAATGCCTCAAGGAAGTTGCCTGTCATTTAACTTTGGTCGGATAGCCACCAACGGATTACACATTTGTGAGCTTAGCAATTCTGAAAGAGCTCTTGAACCACACAACCTGCTAAATAGAACCAATTTTGTCTATTACGGCATGAAAATGTCTGTAAGTATTATTTTCAAGGGTGAGAGATCGTTATTTTCCTTCAGTATTATCCGCGAAATATTTTCATTTCGGTTCAAAAAAAGTATTCGCAAAAATATACTGATAAAAATTTTCGAACTTGGCCAATTTTCGTAGTTAAAATGTAGGTTAAAGTTTGTTATAGCCAGGAGCCATAATCGGGGTAGTACAATAAAAGACCGCAAGTGCGGGGTTCCATCGAAATAGCCAAATGTGCTATTTTTAGAACAAACTGCGTCACCCTCAACGTCACAAACTCGAGCGGGAACCCACGAATTCGCGCGGATCTCGTGTGGAATTTTAAGAGATGGGTGATCGTTTTGCGACCCTTTTTGAGTGTTCACTGAACTTTCCAAGTGCTTCATATCTCGATATAAAATGCATGCACAGTGGAAGAATGAACCAAGATTATATAAACATTATTAGAAGTACGTTTGTCGCAAAAACCTTGCGAGAATAAAGGGAAACAAGCCAACAGAAAACACATGATTAAAAACAAAACAACAACAAAACAGAACGAAAAAAAAATTATACAAAGAAAAATTAAACAGCTCAGAGCTGAGAAACGTACCTGCACCATCTGCAAGGAAGGTCGGCTCCTGGATCACTGCGCAACGCTGCCAAGGATAACGTCGAGTAGGAAAATTATTATAATTATTTAAAGTATTATTTCCGTGAAATTCTGCCGGTAGACGCTGTTTGAAGCTGGTGGAGCTGTATTTATTATGAATTCAAAGATTTATTTGGGGAAAATTGTTTATAATTATTTGTTGTTGTTGTTAACTTTCCGCCCTCCGCAAGTACTTTTGTTTGTTTAGTCCGAACGGGGTATTCTTCGCACGACTGATCTACGATATCTCTTTGTCACTGGATTTGTCAAAAACACTGTCACTACGGTGTTTAACATAAGTAGAATCCCGCTCACAGTCATCACATTTAGACTTATTGTCAAAGGGTTTCTCCTCAAGGTCTTGCCTCAAATTCTGAGGATGACAGAAATGGAATTTATTCATCTCCTACGGAAGGAACTTCCGACGCCATTTTGTTTGTTGAACCTTTTCTCGGCGCCCTCGCAAAAAATGCGCGCTTGTCACACGAGATGACACTTTTTTTTTCCTAAAAATAGTATATTTGGCCATTTTGATGAAACCAACCCCATTACTGGAAAAGATACCCAGCTGCGGTCCCCTATCCCGATTATGGCTCCTGGTTGTAGTTAATGTGCACTTAACTAATTCCAACTACTTTATAAGTATTCTACTGAAATAATTAGAAACAAATAATCCAGATAGAACTTAACAGGATAAAATAGCCCTACCAAATATCAGGAGGCCAGTTGGCTATATAAAAACGTTACATAGCCAATTATATTCCGGAAGACTGAAAAACAAATCCACCTTAAGTGGTCGGAACAGGAATGGAACCCCGGACCACCGGATTAAAAGTCCGACGAACTCACCCGCACTCGGTTACGTTGCCTCTCAGAAGAGTTTGATGACTCTTTTCCCCTTCTCATTCAGTGAAGCACCTTTCTCTTAAACGAAAGCAAACGCTTTCGCTTTTTTACTATAAACATGCGAACTCATATTTCGGGCCGTTTTCTAAGTTTTAAGGAGAGACAGAAAGGTGAGTTCTGAAAACTATTGTAGATCGATCAAAAGTGTATTTTGTCATGTCCTAATTATCTTGGGCGGAGTAACGCTATTAATTCTTAAAGCTCAGTTACAGGCATTATTACCTTGTACTTACAGGATCTTACCAGATTTTTGCCCTGTCTGTCGTCTCCATGTCGAAACGGTGGATTGTGTGTTAACGGCCCAACCTTGGAGATGTTCACGTGCAATTGTTCTCTGGAAATTAGAGTGCTACCTTACATTGACCACAAATGCAACGTCAGTAAGTTGCTACGTTTAATTTTGTATAGGTGACACAAGGTTTCTCTAGTATAAACCACGAAGAAAGCAAAACTTCTAAATAAATTTTAAACATCAGTTTTAAGGTCTCAGTCAGACCGTCACGGAATTCTAAAGCCTGCACCCATACACAGAAAACGCGTGCACCCTAGGCTAGCAACGGAACAGATTCCGGTTTGAAATCCTGAAAGAGGATTACTTGTAAGAGCGGGTTTCCTTGGAATGATCTGGACCAATTTTGGTTAAATTTTGACCAAAATGACCAATTTTCATAGCAAATGCCCGTAAGGGTTCTTCATTCACCGACCAAAACGTCGGAAACGGGGAGAAAGAAATGAGAATTTCCTTCCTTGTCTTGATTTACTTTTTTCTCTGGACTTAAAGTTGCCACTCGTGAATTAATTATGAGGCCTATTCACCTTCTTCATGCAGGTGTGTAGACGAACATTGTCTCACAAACTCTACTCAAGAGTTCATTATTTTCTGAGTGAGAATGCCACCAAGATCCACTGAAGAATTTTTCAACCTTCATCATTTAAACGTCTTTGAATCAATTAACTAGTAATAATTCTCAAAGCTAAATGGAGCATTCTGATAAGCAAATTCCTGGTAAGGCTTTTACAGTACCGACCACTACTTCAAGTCCTTTCATATATTTTCTTTTATCCCCGCTGAGAAAAATGAAAGCTAACAACAAAAATTAAGCTTTAAAAAGAAATGTCGAGATTATCTTTCGAAAACTAAAGCTGCCGTGAACATTCGGAAATGGGGCTAAGACTCCTCTACGACCAATGGAACACGAATTCTCCCCGAGCAAAGTTTCACAAAGTTTGTGTGTTTTCTGGTTTATTCCAGACGAATCTCACATCGAGGTTGTAAAACAGCTACATGTACAAGGTGTTATGCAGGCACAAGTGGGCAAGCTTCAACTCAACTATTTTGAGGCTATGCGACTGTGTGAAATACTCAACGGGTCTCTCGCCACTTTGGATAAACTAACCGCTGCCTGGCAAGCTGGACTTCAGATTTGTAGGTAAAGCAACTAAAGAGTACGTAACTTATGAGAACATTTGTATTTCCCCTGGTAAAGTCTCATGATTGAGCGGCGGGAATTAGACATTTTTTTATTTCTCAGTAGAGAGAGTGAGCCTCAGAGAGTGACAGTCCTTTTCTTCTACTGTTCCATTTTTGTGTTTTTGTGAAATGGCTCATATTTTCAACTGCGGATAATGATTCTCGCAGTTGGAAAAAACAACCTAAGCGGTTGAAAAAGAACTAGACTGCAAAACAGTCCGTATTTTTGCGTATTCAAGTAGGCGCGAGCAGTCAAACAAAAGGTCTGGAATGATGCTGAAAACAGAGAGCGAGACTGGGGAGAGACGCTAAAAATACTGGCCTCACACGCCCTACGGGCGTGTTAGGCTCGCGCGCTTCGCGCGCGTAAGACTCTTACCCCACGCTTTACCGATTTCTTTACTGATTTTGAGAAAAAAACCGACTGTTTTGCAGTCTAAAAAAGAACCTGAAAAAAATATCAACTGCAAGGATCATTTCCAGTTTCATCAGTATCTTTATCCACAGGTCGCGTAATATGAGTCATTTCATACATTTCCTTTCATGTCATTTCCACCATCGGGTATACTAGCTACCAACTCACAATGACCTACTCTCAAGTTGGTTTTAAGTTAGCTTTATGGAGAGAGCGTTGCGCCTGGTCATCGAAAAGGTGAGGGTTCGATTCCCGGTCAAGCCTGGATTTTTCAGGTTGTTTTCAACCGCGAAGGTTGTTTAATATTCAACTTAATAATAATGATATTTAATTTAATATTCACATTATGGTGCATTTTGTTGCACTTCTCTTTTTATTGTAGAAATGGTTGGCTGATGGAAGGCAGGATGGCGTATCCAATGCAAAAAGCAGATGAAGATTGTGGAAACAGGATAGGGATTATAGGAGGAGACCGCGACATAAAAAAAACGCGACTTCTTAATGCCTGGTGTTACACTTAATCTTTAAATATGGGCTTTGCTTCTGTTAAATAACTTCAGTCATGTTCAGTAATATAAGGATTTGTTTCTAAAACCTAAAATTGTGGATTATTGTAACAAAATGCACTGAAATAAGAAGTCGGCTGTGGTAAACTAGATGACAAAGTCTCATAATTACCGAATAAAGTGTTTTTCAAAAATGGCAAGCTACGATTTTTGCCCTCAAGGCAGCATTACCTTGTTTCCAAAGTCTTCCTTCCCCTCTTCATCCGTTTAACAAATGATAGAAGAAAATGAACGATTAACAAATAATTTCATGGTATCACCACCAAAAACTGTTTTATTTACAACACTACCAGCTTCCTTTCTAGAACTATTTACACAGAATTTATTAAAAATACTTTTCCTCCTATTACACTACTAGATGAGATATATCCAGTGCTATCTAATTTGAGCTATTACGTCTAACTTATAACATTTGTAAAATGTTCTTAGCATCAGTTCTTTAGCCTACTTATCAAATTCAGCACAATCTTACACTAAACAAAAGTCTTAACTTAGTATGGTTGATATCTGTAGAGGGCACGGCTGTACGGTAGTCTCGCGAGCTCAACAGATCTGATTGTGAACTGGTCAGGGTGGAACTTGGGTACACGGTCTGACTTGACTGAGAGTTGACGACTGCTAACTGTTCTCTGATTATCTCTAAAGTAGCTTGCCATCGCTGGATAGGACACTTGTTCGCCTTGTTTCCAATGAACTGAATAGGGTGGGCTTACAAACTGGTTTGACGGGCCTGTCTGACAGACGGATGAAATCTTTGTCTCCAGTTTCCTTGATTTGGCTCGTCGGTTTTGAAACCAATACTGCAAGAAAGAAAACAAAAATCTGATCTATTAACTCAATTAGGGCAATAACAGGGAAAATCTACACAACACAGAGAACCTATAATGATTTGTGTGAATTCCAAAACATTTTCTGACAGCAAAATAGCGTTCAAAATTGCCTTATGAAGTGTACAATTAATTAAAAATTTCAATTAAAATTGCTAAAAAACGTGAATGGTTTAGAAAAGAACGATGACTGACATGAAGCAAAACTTTGCACGATTGCATGCAACTACTGTCCGACAAAAACATACTTGTATTCAAAACATTTTCTGACTGGAGTGAAAAATCACATTGCAATTGCCAAGCTTTGAATCGATAAACATATCTTACTTCCCGACCAAACTGAAAATGATTTAGTCAAGAACAAAATCGAGCCGAAATTGCATTTCATTTTAGGTTGCAAATGCTCCTCGTGTCTTGAAATTTACGTTCATGATAGGAAAGGTGAAAGATAGAAACTCACCTTCAGACTTTTAGCCGTGATTCCCAGTCTTTGTACCAGTTCCTCCTCGTCTTCCTTTAGCAAATATGGCCGCCGTCTGAATGCTCGTTCCAGCTCCCAAACTTCAATCGTTGAGAAAGTCGTGCGCTGTCGCTTTTCCCTCCTTGAATGTTCGGTTGGAGTCGAAGTTTGATCGGGCTCACTGTCACAATCGCTGCTGGAACTTGTGATGTCAGAGTAAGGAGTTAACGGTGGACTGGTTGCCCTGTGGCTGGGACGCGGACTTGCGCAGTAGGAGTAAGGCGATAACGGCGGACTGGTAGCACTGTTGTTTTCTGTAAATTAAAGAAGAATAGACTTTAAAGTTTTCGCATGTCGCGTATTGTTTCCTCTTAATCTACTTAAATGCCTGTGAGACAGATAGTCAACATTAACATAGACACATGTGTAGCGACGAAATTCACTCTTGTTTACGGACCTTTATTTCCAATACTGCTAGGACGGCTGCAATCTTGAATCGTGACAATACACGAAGACAATGTTCCAAACAATACAGTCGTCAATGCGTCGAAACCGATCAATTTTGGTCGTTACTTCGAGTGAATGCCCAAGCTGCAAACACTCGCTGAAACGTATCAAAAGGCAACTAAAAACAAAGTCACATGACCTCTAAAGGCGGGAAAACAAACGAAACAGGGAACCCAGCCGCTACAACATGTTTTTAAGTCTCTTCCTAAGGACAATTTTCGGTTTGGATAGATATTTAAAATTTGTTTCATTATGTTATTATCTGGCTAGCTTTAACCAGCAGAAATCTCCTGCTTAAAGCTGAATATTTCTCTTTTTCTGTTTCCGAAATGGATTAAAATAGTAGAAAGGCAACGGGATAACATTTTATATAGAAAGGAAAATGTATTGATACAATTGCCAAATGACGTTCTCGACTAATTAAGGGCTCGAGTATCTTACGGATGGAACTCTTAACTTACCGGAACTTGAGGGAGATTGGGTGATTTCAGGTTCTAGACCCAGGATACTGCAGATGGAGAAGTCCGTTAGAGACTTGCTGGAGACTGGAGCCAAGGATGGTTCACCAACAGGAATTTGATTTGATGACACCACACGTGACCTTCTGAAATGAGTATTACGTACAAGAGAATCCACAAGGGAAACGATAGATTTCAACTGAGAGCATTCCATTTGACTGAGCTGATAACTTTTCACAGTTGAGGAACAAACTGAGTGAAGAGTCGTTTGGAACTGAAACCTTATTTATACCCTGCATATACCGAACAACAAAGCTAGCGGCCCGACAAACATAATATTTATCGACCCGCATGCGCGTGCCGGCGGCGGTTCTTTTAAAAGACCTGAAAGCGATAAAGAGCCGGCGATCGCGGTTTAATCTGACTAACTAACATAATCTTGGATAACGAAGCTTTCAAAAGTGGCTTTTATTGTTTATTGACGGAGACGAATCCTTATTTTCAGAAAAAATGCATAAGATTGATGATCTTTTTGCGAAATAAGCCGTTAAATAATGTAATGAAACGAAAGATTCCCCGAAAAAGTATCAGTAATTTCTTATGAGCAATTAAAATCTTTAGTAGCCACTTTTCCCGAAAAGACCGATTGTCAGTATATAAAGACTCAGTCTTTACAATAATGCTGGCAAACGATTGTAAAGACTGCATTTAAGTCTTTAGGATTAATAGAACATAACTGAACATAACCATCTAGAACTCGGAGGGTCGCGAGTTCGAATCTCAATTTCGATGGCTTAGTCGAGTTAATTTAATTGCCCCGCCATGACTGGTATAGCTTTCCAGCTTTTCTCGGGGCGAGCTAATTTACTCCTTGGAATGTGAATGTAAGGAATAAAATTGTTGTTGTTGTTATTATGTTAGATTTTTCTTTCTTCCAAAATGTAATATAACAGAAAATTCAGATTTCGAATTCTCTATGATTATTTATGCCTGGATCCATAAATTTTAGAAATATTGTCTACTTCGTAGTCAGGAATTTGATGTGGAGTACTCAGTGAAAGTCCGATCGAGGCAAAGTTCTTACTATGAACAATCGACTCGGATCGTCAAAGGTTTGCTCTCTTTCTCCGCATCAATGTTTTAGCTCGTAACTTGTAGCCTCTTGGCCACGGCAAAAACTCAGCAAGGTTCTCGTTTTACATTGTTTACGTTCAACAGCGTTTACGTATCAACCGTGAATAGCATGCAGCATTATGAATCATTAAAATAAAACTGCTCAATGGGCCATCATAACTTAATTAGAAATTAGAGTATAAAAATTAAAAGCTCTAATAAAAACGCGTTTGTCGATGTTTATGACCATCACTTACAGGAGATAATCCGATCAAATCCGATTCAGGCAATGTTGACGCTTGAATTTGATTGGTAATCATGACCAGTCAGCTGAATTAGCTTGAGTATAGAGTCGCCTCGTATCACTCCCTGTCGGTTTGACGTTTCGTGAAACATCCTCGGCGACGAAGAGCGAGTAAACGGGCAGCTTTATTCACAAAAACTGAAAATAAATTACAGTTTGCGAACCGTATAAACCAGAAGCCAGGGACCTTACCATCCCACGACCTCGACGCCAGTGATGAACGTCGCTGAAAAATAAACTTTGCGTCCTTTAAAACTTTTTTTTGGTCATATAACCAGGTCAACCAGTTACTGGAAATTAGAGAAATTAGGTTGGAAAAAAGGGGGGGCCATGCGTACGAGATCAAAGAGAGGTGGTAAATTTTCTCGCCTTGCCGTTCCCGCTCTCAAATCGACTTATTTTAATAACAATTACTAGGTTATTTTACATCGTAGTTGTACAGGGACGGCAAAGAAATTTACAAAAACACGATTAAGCAGCGGGCCGCCAAATTGCAAGAGCACATGCGCTCCGTACTTTGAAGCAGTTATTTCCCGGTGTTGAGGCAACAAGTATGCAGTCAGCTTAAGTTTTTCTGTGTGGCTATTGTTCGGCATTTATTCATTCTTTTGTGTTATAAAAAAACTCATTAAACCGCTCACAAACCTGTTCATAGCGCGAACATCTCAGTCTCACCGCCAGTACTAAGCATTGTCAAGGAATAGCCCAATTTTGATCCATCCAAGCCGTTTCATGCATTTGTTGCCTTTTGAGTTGAATTCGCTCAGAGAAAAGTGCGCTAATTGTTATAATCTAGTGAACTGATTACTTTGCTCAAAGATATTTTTGTGTCCTTTCCACCACTTATAGAGTACACAAGTTTTGTTAAGTAATGTCGACCCTAGGATTCGGGTCGTTCTCCTTTCATCAATCCCACTACGGAATCCTAATTGCCAAACTTTCCCGTTCAATGTTGTTGCTGAGTCGAAAAAAAAAACATTTTAAATTCTAAAATCAAAATTTTCCAACTGTTGATCCCTTTTCAACTCACCAAATAACGATTAAACTTCATATTATCACTACCACAATTACCCCCTCATCCCCGTTCATCAATAAATGAAGCTAAAAGATTACTAAATGACGATCAACCTTCATGTTATCAAATGTAGAAACTCTTTTATTACAACACTACCACCTTCATTACTAGAACTATTTACAAAGCAATGAACAAAAATTATTTTTCTCCTAATAAACTACTTAGATAACATTCAGTTTTTGTATGGTGTTATTTAAGCTGTTTCATACTTGTAAATTATTTTAAGCTTTTTCAGCTCTTATCGTATTTACAGTCAATTCTTCACAGTCTTTATTTTCTGCAACTTAGTATGGTTGATATCTGTACGAGGCACGGTTGTACGGTAGTCTTGCCGGCTCAACTGGTCTGATTGTGAACTGGTCAGGGTGGAACTTCAGTACGCGGTTTGACTTGACTGAGAGTTGACGACTGGCAACTGTTCTCCGGTTATCTCTAAAGTAGCTTTCCATCGCTGGACAGGACACTCGTTCGCCCTGTTTCCAGGCTGGATAGGGTCGGCGAACAAACTGGTTTGGCAGGCTCGTATGACAGACGGATGAAATCTCTCTCTCCAGTTTCCTAGACTTGGCTCGTCGGTTTTGAAACCAATACTGTAAGAAATTATAGAGAACAAAAATTAACTAAATTGGGGCAGTAACATGGCAATAATCTACACCGGCACGGCACCACACAGTACCATTGATTTGTATACATTTGCCGAACCGTTTTTCTGACTGAAAAATAGATCAACTGCAACATTGTAGTATGTCACATCACTTAAAGAAAACACTATGACTTTGTTTCGAAGAAATTTAGGAAATTACAATGACGAACCATAAGTTTTACTTTTATTTGCAAGATCACATAAAATTACTGTTATACGTCGGAATTCGAACAAATGCATTCTTCTTTTCAAAATATTTCGGACTGAAAAATCGCTTTACAGTTGCCGAGCTACGAATTGAAATTCCGTCCCTCCTAGGGTGCAAATACACATTGTTTCTCGTTATTTACGTTCATGATAGGAAACATGAAAGAAAGAAACTCACCTTCACACTTTTAGCCGTGATTCCCAGTCTTTGTACCAGTTCCTCCTCGTCTTCTTTTAGCAAATATGGCCGCCGTCTGAATGCTCGTTCCAGCTCCCAAACTTCGATCGGTGAGAAGGTCGTACGCTGTCGCTTCTTCGTTGCTGAATGTTCGGTTGGAGTCGAAGCTTGATCGGGCTCACTGTCACAATCGCTGCTGGAACTTGTGATGTCAGAGTAAGGAGTTAACGGTGGACTCGTTGCCCTATGGCTGGGACGCGGACTTGCGCAGTCGGAGTAAGGCGATAACGGCGGACTGGTATCACTCTTGCATTCTGTAAATTAAAGAAGAATTGAATTTTAGTTTTTCACATGTCACCTATTATTTCCTCTTGATATCACTTAAATACAAGTAGTCAACATAAATATGAACACGTCTTTTAATGTTTATTCCTACGGACAATTTTCGGGTTGGATAGATATAAGTCGTTTCATAATACCGTTCTAATGGCTAGACGTTTTAACAACAGAAATATCCTGTCTGAAACCGAGTATTGCTCTTTTTCTGTTCACTCAGAGATGGATTGAAATAGTAGAAAGGCAATAGGATGAATCGATTTCTAATAATCAAAAATGTCAAATGATGCCCTCGACTAAGGCCTCGCGGAGTATCTGAAGCTAGAATATTCTTAACTTACCGCAACTTGGGGGAGGTTGACTGATTTCATGTTCTAGACCCAGGATGCTGCAGATGGAGAAGTCAGTTAGAGACTTGCTTGACACAGGAGCCAAGGATGGTTCACCAACAGGAACTTGATTTGATGACAGCACACGTGACTTTCTGACATGCGTGTTACGTAGAAGAGAATCCACAAGGGAAACGATAGATTTCAACTGAGCACAATCCATTTGACTGAGCTGATAACTTTTCACAGTTGAGGAACAAACTGAGTGAAGAATCATTTGGAACTGAAACCTTATTTATACCCTGCATATACCGAACAACAAAGCTAGCGGCCCGACAAACAAATTATTTATCGAACCGCATAGCTGTTCATTTAATACCTTGTATGTTAACAGTAATTAAACAGCGCGTGCCGCTGGCGGTTCACCGACTGAAAAGGATTAAAACCGTTGCGGAGCCGTCCGAGAGCCGACCGTGGTATACTCAGAACGACTCAGATATACAAATCTTCGATAACAAAGTTTTCAAAAGTAAGATATTTTAAAAGCAAACGTAACTTTTAGTTTTTAAGAAGACAAAGCTATATATCTTAAAGCAAAATGAAAAATCTTTGATATTGTTCGAAATAAGCAAAAAAAAAATCGTTGAACAATAAAACTTAAAGATTCCGAACGCAAAAAGTATGAACGGAATTCTTAACGTTTTAGAAAACTTTCGTGTAACGGCTTTCCCTGAAAGGCGAAAAGACAGAATTTAACGATCCGTTTTACAATCAATGCTGGCAAACCTGATTGTAAGCTTCGGGCAACAAACCTTCGACACGACCGAACTAAAATGGCCTAATTACAGCCTTTAGGTTTAGTGAAACAAAGAATATAACATAGCATATAGCGGCAAATTCAGTCTCCCTTATTGTAAAGACATTCTGAGCAACCTTCCACTCAATGAAGAATGTTAAATGACAATCTTAATTGACAGATTTCAAGTTCTTGCTTGAACAGTGAGTCTTAGGACACAAGCTATGTCGTCCTTGTTAAATGACAGGGGCACCCAACGACGTTTTCTGGGAAATGATCTGAAACGGCTCGTTGTGCATCCTGGAGAGCTTTTAAAGCAATATAAATGAATAATTCGCATCGCTAAAAAAATTTGATCTGTTCGGTCGTCCTAGGAGTGGTTTGAACCTCTCAAATGTTTAAGAGCTGTTTTTCGCCTTTCCCGAAAATAACAGCCTACAGTGAAAGCTTTCCGAAAACGTCAGATTACCTGACGAGCTTTTCCCTTAGCCGAAATTTTTAGGGGTCCTTTCAAATTTTTTCCGAAAATTTTATCTATTGTGAGAATGTCTTCGAATTTTCTAGGGCGGTGTAGAATGTATAGAAAATTCTAGGTGTAATAATTAGAATAATTATAATAAAAAAATAAGAAGAACAAAAATAAGAACAAAAGAAAAGGCATTTAAGTGATTTTAAAGCCAGTTGCAAACGTCTCATCATGACGTCATATTGTTGCATTTCATTATTGGGAAAATCTTGCCTGAATAGCTATTTAAGGCTAAGGTAAATCCCATTGTTAAGTTAAAACGGATAATTCATTTGTATAGCTTTGGTTGCTCAGCTGCTGAATCTTATTATTTTGAATACGGATCAAGTTATTAGAGCACTGTTTATACGTGAAGATTTCTTTATTTAGTTATCAAAGTGTTTGGTGCAATACAGATAACGATGCTGTTTTCTCTGGCTTGTTTGATTCTTTTTCATTTGTCAAGTGGTGAGTTTTAGAGTTTAGAATTATGTTTCTAATGTTGTGGAACAGTCTCGGTTACAGATGAGATGAAAACCCCTTTTGTCATCAGTCACATAATTATGCCATTTTAAGTACAAAAATGCAGGAGTGGGGAGTTGTCAGTTATCAAGTTGTATTTAGCCGCGTTGATAAGCTACAATTGAGAGCGTTGCCACATAATTCTCTTAATCACACCATTTTTCCTGCTCTTGATCTACTGTTGGGCAATTTTGACAGGATTGTTACCTAGCACGTTTGTATCAAATATGACAATAACACCATGCATGCGAGACGGCACGCCTTGCTAAAGCTACAGTAACTTTTATAACAAAGGAGGAAAATTTTCCGTAACTAGATTCAATACAATGTTGATCACCATCAGAGCAAACTGAAAAAAAAGCAAGTGTTCATTCTGTCGCTCTGCGGAAAAAATAACAATAGTTTTGTATTTGCTATACTTCGTGGTTATATGACCGTTTTATATTATGGGTGGTGACTTGTAATTTGAAAGCTTTTCACTCGTCCTGCGATACGAGGACCTTTGGGGGCAATTTTGCTACGAGGTCTTCTTTTTCATTTATCAAGTGCATGGTGAGTTTTAGAGTTTAGAATTATGTTTTTAAGGTTGTGGAACTGTCTCGGTTACAGATGAGATGAAAACCCCTTTCGTCATCAGTCACATATACCATCTCAGGCTTTTCGTATAAAAGATTCAGGTGTGAGGAGTTGTCAGTTATCATTAGTTGTAGCCACTAAGCTACAATTGAGAGTGTTGTCACATGTTCCTGTGAATCACACCATTTTTCCTGCTCTTGATCTACTCTTGGGTAATTATGACAGGATTGTTAACTAGCGCGTTTGTATCAATTAAATATGACAATAACACCAGGCATGCGAGACGGCACGCCTTCCTAAAGCTACCCTAGCCCTAGCTGACTTTTAATAAAAGAAGGAAAATTTTGTCCGCGACTACATGGATATGCAAGACAATGTTGATCACCATCACAACAAACTGGAACAAAAAAAGTCTTTACTTTGTTACTCTCAGTGGAAAAATTAGCAATAGCTTTTTATTTGCTATACTTCGTGGTTACATGGTGGTGACTTTTAATTTGAAAGCTTTTCACTCCTCTTGTGAAACGAAGACCTTTGGGGCAATTTTGCTGCGAGGCCTTCTTTATAATGAAAATAATGACTGAACGCTTACTGTGAGGTTAAAATTTTTAGGATGGCCGCGCGAGGAGCGAAGGTATTATCTGATTTAGTGCACCTTTATCCATTGTTTCGAAACCAACGGTTCAGTTTTGTGATTAACACTTTATCTGCTTTTAATAATAATAATGATAATAATAATAAAAATAATAGTATAGATTCTTATGCGCTTTACATTATGAAAGCCTATTGAAGATCATTATGATTAAATTTCGTTATTTAAAGACTCTAGCCTATGTGACATTATACATCAAGTATTGTAAAATCTGCTTTTCCATTTGTTTAAAGAAAATAACCTGTTCAATACAATGGGAAAG